>JANAVB010011200.1:10669998-10771826 GCA_029216955.1 Iris pallida | reverse complement strand
GCTGCCTATTTCGGCAGGGGATGCCCTTCGGATTGCTGTGAACTGCCACTACAACAAAAAGACCTATTAATGACGCTTGATAAGTGGATTTCATAACGGCTGATAAAGAAGCGTCATCAAAGTTCAGCAAGACTCCATTCTATGACGGTGTCCAATATAAACGTTATTGATAATCTTTCAGTGATACGAGCGTTATGGAAAAAAGTACCAAAATTTAAGTTAAAATCTCAACTCTTCCACACTTGTCCCGCACTTAAGAAAAAACCTAAACCCTTATCCTCTCTCTTTCTCCCCAACTCGCCGCTTCCGCTCTCCTTCTCCCCGTTCCCCCCACTCCCCTCAGCCCGCTCCCCGCTCCCCTTGGTTACAGACTCCACCGCAGAGCGAAGGTTGTCACCAGCATAGCCTTCACTACCGGTGTACAAACTCCTCCACCGTCGGCGACATGGTTTGTCCTAAATTATGTCTCGATTATTGCTTATTTTATGCCCTAAATTCTGTCTCGACATGATTTTAGTAAAATCCTCTATTTTTTGACCTAATTTATATCCGTAGGTTAGGGCTTATTTTCTATTTCCTAGTTTTCAAAAGATGGCTGAAATCTTTGAATGCATGTTTGGAAATCTTTGAATGCATTTTTTTACTTATTTGTGAGGCATTTTCTTTATCCGTACAGCTTCGGGTCTTGGTTCATCTTCTTGTTTCTTTCTTTGTTGCTTCTTGTAGTGTGGATAAGGGCAATCTTGGGGTTCCGTTGTTGCCGGGGATGGGTGTTAATTCCATTGCTTTCAGACGAATACTTACAAGTTGAACTTCATGGAGACTTGTTCAGGTATCAAGGTTGGTTAGAATGTTTCGTTGTGATTAGATCTTGTATTAGGCTTCTAATCAGTTATCTGCTGTATCTAGTTTCTGTGAGTTAGATTTGTTTTGATTATTGTGACATGTTCTTTTCAATTGCCCTATTTTCTAGAAATTATGGACAAAAAAGAGAACAATGTCCCTGTAACGTCGTGTATGACACATATTGAACACGACATTTTTATACTCAAAATTACTCTAGGTCACGCAGAAATCGATACCGTGTCTGTGTTATGTGCCATGTCATATTGTCTCAAAATCAAGTCCTTGCAA
Source organism: Iris pallida (assembly GCA_029216955.1). Taxonomy (NCBI): domain Eukaryota; kingdom Viridiplantae; phylum Streptophyta; class Magnoliopsida; order Asparagales; family Iridaceae; genus Iris; species Iris pallida. The sequence goes on along the minus strand of JANAVB010011200.1, from coordinate 10,770,692 downwards.
TACAACTTATTTTTTTACAGTGTGCACATTGCACATGCATTGAGGGTGGGATGGATCTTAGACATCAATTTGTAATTGTTTGAATGTATACCTTTAGATTAAATGATATCGGCTATGTTGGATGTGAGCGTTGACCAACCCTTTTTTTAGGTTTATTTGACCCTCTCTTGTAGTTATGTAGATGATTCATATAGACTTTCTCAATATATATTCTTACATATTTTGACATCTTGTTACCTTTATACCCGTATGCATATATAGGAAATTGTAAACCATTTTTTGTTTTATAATAACCAAATGAACTATTCCTAAGTCCTATTCTTCTTTTTTAACTCTAGTAATTAAAATTATATTCTGGAATCAATTTTCTCCACTTTCATGAGTCTGAATTTATTGGCCATCTACTTCACATTGGCCATTATGGAATCAATCTTCTTCGCATTCAGCTTGAAATAAAACTTTCAAGTTACAATCACTTATTCGCTGTTTTGCATTATTATATAGAGGAATAGATCTTGGACGTCAAAACACCTATTATCGGAAGAATATATAGCTGGAGTTCATGAATTTATAGAGCATGTTAAAGCTAGTGGGGATGATCTCGACTTTATTAGATGTCCATGTAATGAGTGCGAGGATATCTATAGTCTGAGTTTAGAAGATGTAAAATTTTATTTGACGATAGTTGGTATCAATCCAAGGTATACTATATGGATATGGCATGGAGAAGTTGATCCTAATAAAGTGTGTGAGGATACATGTGCGTCTGTTTATAAGGACTATGATATAGATACTTTAAATGATGTGGCAGATACACTAGAGATGTTCTATGCGTTAAAAAGGAACGACATTGCAGGAGATGATGAAGAGAACTTTAATTCATTACTTGATGGTGCTAAGAAACCATTGTATAATGGTTGTAAAAAGTACACGAAGCTATCTGCGACAGTGAAGCTCTTTAGTATCAAGGCCAAGAGTGGTTGGAGTGATAAAAGCTTTTTAGATGTACACATTGTTCTCCGACATGCTTCCGAGAGAAAATGAGTTGCCTGTAACTACTAGGGAGGCTAAGCGTTGCTTCTCAATATTTGGAATGGAATATAAGAGAATACATGTATGTCTGAATGATTGCATACTCTACAGAAAAGATTATGAAAATGCAACCTCATGTCCTACGTGTGGAGCGTCGAGATATAAGGTAAAGAAGAATATGTCTGAACAAAGTCAGAAAGAACAAGAGAAGGGCATTCCAGAAAGTTCTATGTTACTTTCCACCCATTTTATGCCTTAAAAGGTGCTTATGATCGGTACAAACATCAAAGAATTTGACATGGCATGTAGACGGAAGGGAAGTTGATGGCTAATTGCATCATCCCGCAGATTCACCGACGTGGAAGACAATTGATGATAAATTTCCAGAGTTTGCAGCAGAAGCAAGAAACCTTCGACTATCTCTTTCAGCTCAGGGTGTTACATGGGCCAGTTTGGCCCGAACCCGCCCGAGCCCGTAGCAAGCCCGGCCCTGTTCAGCCCGCTCCTAGCCCGATCCGAGCCCGCCTACTAGTGCATCCGGTCCGGGCTGGGTTCACCCGCCCGAGCCCAAGCCCGGCCGGGCTCGGACCGTTTTTTTTGCATTCAACGTTAGGCCCGGTTCAGCCCGGCTTGGTCAGGCCCGAGCCAGGCCTTGTCCGGCCGGCTGAACCAAGTTTTCCAAAAATTTTTTGAATCATAGTTCCCCTTTTACCACAATACCCCCATTTTATGACCGTTTTATGACCGTTATAGGGGGTATTTTGGTCTTTTTAACCAAAATGACCAAAAACCCCTTTACAACAACTATATTTTGAGGGTATGGGGGGTCATTTGGCTTCCAAAAAATTCTATAAATTGGCCATGAAACTTTTATTTCAAACACAAACATTTCCATTCTTCTCACAAAAAAAAAATCCAAATCACAAGAAGATTTCAAGAAAGTTGTGCTCTAAGTTCCGACGATCTATGACTTCCCGATCAAGCAATTTCGGCGATCTACGACTTCCTCTTTCTAATTGTTTTTTTATTTATATTTACGAAATAGTTTTCCTTCCTCCATCTCTCTAGTTTTTTGCAAAAAAACTAATTTCTTATTATTTTTTCTGGTATCCTCCTCCATCTTTATAATCCTTTATATATTTTGATTTGTCTTTTTAAAATGGCCGGACAAGGTTCAAACAAAGCTAATGATGCTTTTGAAATTTACAATTCTTCTTTTGAGGAAAATCTTATTCCTGACGATTTAGTTGGTTCCCCTCCTGAATTTGGTAGCAATGTACCAAATGTTGTAAAGAGAAAGCAAAAAGCAAAAGTTTGGGAATTTTTTGTTCTTCTTAATGAAACTAAACCTGATGGCTCACTTGTTTTAGATCAAAAAGGTGAAGCAGTTCCGTACGGGGCCCAATGCAAGAAATGTTCCCGTATATACAAATGGAAGAGGGGAGGTGGCACGGGCACACTCTCAAGACACTACGATACTTGCTACGGTCCAAGCTCAATTCCGGTGATCCAAACTCATATAAGTTTTGGAGGCACTGCGCTTATTCGGTGGGTACATTTTTCTATTCAGCTGCCCATCATAAAACTGAATTTACTAAATATATTATTGTTGATAAACTTCTATTTACTTCAGAAGAAAGTAAATCTTTATATGACTATGACACAATTGCTTTAAATCCATGTTTTAATAAAGTTACTAGAGGCGCTGCTAGAAAAGCGGCTATTAGACTCTTTAAAGAAATGAGACTTGCTTTAAAAGAAACATTTTTACATGCTAATAAACTAGCTATTACTTCTGATGTGTGGACAAGTAAACAAATATATGCTTATATTTGTATCACGACACACTATATAGATTCATTGTGGATGTTGCAAAAGCGCATCGTTTGTTTAAAAACTTTAGAATTTTCACACACGGGCTCCGTAATTGCCACTTGTATTTCAAAACACTTGCATGACTTTGATATTCACAACAAGATTCAATCTGTATCTTTTGATAATGCTAGTAATAATACTGTTGCTATAAATTTATTGTCTTTACTATTTTAACCTATTTTGGAAGGTAGATTATTGCATATTAGGTGTGCTTGCCATATTATTAACTTAGTTGTAAAAGAATGTCTTGAATTTTTTAGTACACATTTATAAACTCTCAGAAATTGTTTACACAGCTTGAACACGTCTCCAAGTAGGCAACAAGCTTTTAAGAACACATGTACACATTTAAGTATTCGTTTTAGAAGAATTGTTAAGGATGTTCCACATAGATGGAATTCGACATATTTAATGTTGAAATTCGCACTTTCGTTTAAGGATGCTATTACATATTTTTGTAACATGGATCATAATTTTGAATATCCAGTAACTAAAGATGATTGGATAGTTGCTACTTCTATATGTGAATTTTTGGAAATTTTTACAAGGCTACATGAATTCTTTCTGGTGTATATTATCCTACTTCTTGTTTAGCTTTACGAGAACTTTTTAACATGTCTTGCTTGTTTTCTAAATATAGAAATGTTTTACATTTTGACTATGTTGTCAAGAGAATGGAAGCTAAATTTACTAAATATTGGGGTGATGTACCTCTTTTATACTATTTGTCTGCCATTTTTGATCCTACCATCAAATTAGATGGTGTATAAATTTTGTTAGATGGCTATGCAGATAGCATGGAACTTAATCTTATGGATTTGAAATTAGAAGTAAAGGTAGTTTTAGAAAGATTAGTACTACTTTATGAAGATAATGTTGTGCCGACCCGACCCACTCAAGTTGGTATAAGTAGTAGCTTTGGCGTAGAGGACCACGCCCTTCGTTTATTAAGAAGGAAGAAACAAAGACAATCTTCCCAACCCACTCAAGGGTTGTCTTTGTATTTAAGTTCTTATGAAGAAGAAGAGGAATCTTCAAATCACTTCACCATTTCAGAATGGTAGAAAAAATACGACAAAAGATTTCCTATACTTTCTATAATTGCACGTGATCTACTAATGGTGCCGGTGTCCACGGTAGCATCGAAGTCTTGTTTTAGTGCATGATCAAGGATGTTGAGCCTAAAGAGGAGCTGGCTGAAGCCGGATATCTTGGAAACTTGTGTTTGCGTTCAAGATTGGATTTTAACAGAAAAAAGAACCCAAAACAAGGGATGAAGCTTATGACATCAATGAGCTGGACCTCAGATCGCTTGGATTGGGTGAAGCTTCTGCAACCGAGGAGGAGGAGTAAGAAGAATGACTCAAGTCTAAGGTATGACCCCATAAAAAAAATATTCAAACTTTCAAACTTCAAACTTTCAAACTTCAAAAAAAAAAACTTTAAAAACTTTAAAAACTTTAAACTTTAAAAAAAATTTAAAAACATTAAAAACTTTTAAACTTTAAAAACTTTAAAACTTTAAAAAATTAAAAAAACTTTATTAAAAACTTCAAAAACTTTAAACTTATATCTTAAAAATACTTTAAAAGTACTTTAAACTTTAAAATTAAATCTTAAACTTTAAACTTTAAACTTAAAAAACTTTCAAAAAATACTTTAAACTTTAAAAAAAACTTTAAAACTTTAAACTTAAAAATAAAAACTTTAAAACTTAAAAATTTAACTTTAAAACATTAAAACTTAACATATAACTTTAAAAGTACAACTTAAAAAAAAATTTAAAAACTTAAAAAAAACACAAAAACTTAAAAACAAAATTTTTTAACTCTGTCTATGACAAGCAAAGCTTGTCTTGCCGGTCCCAAGCCCGGATAAAAGATGAAGGAAAAATAAAAAAATTTAATTAAAAAATAAACTTAAAAAGATTAAAATAAAAAAAATTAAAAGAATATAAAAGTTAAAAGAAAATGTAAAAATCAAAAAAAAAAATGAAAAAACCAACTTAAACCGGACCGGCCCGAACCTAGCCAGACTGGACCGGCCCAGCCCTACCCAGACCAGGTCACTGGGCCGGGCTGGGTCTTCTGAAGTTAAACCGGGCCGGGCCAGGCCCGGCCCGCTAGGTGAACCGGTCCGGGCTGGGCCCGAACCAAGCCCGATCGGACCGGATTTTCGTGGGCACGGGCAGGTCCGGTTCAGCCCGAATGACATCCTGACTTTTAGCCGATGGGATTAATCCATTTAGTTTACTCAGTAGTAGGTACAGTTGTTGGCCTATAATGCTAAATACTTATAATTTACCACCTTGGTTGTGTATGATGAGAAAGTTCACATTGTTGACATTGTTGATATCAGGCCCCCAACAACCTGGAAATGACATAGATGTTTACTTAGCACTATTGATTGAGGATCTCCAGTTGCTATGGAAGGATGGAGTTGTGACTTACGACGCCTATCGGCAATAATCTTTTACATTGAGAACTCTATTGTTATGGACTGTTAACGATTTTCCTGTATATGGCAACTTGTCTGGTTGTTGTGTGAAAGGATATTTTGCTTGTCCAATATGCAACAAAAATACTTATTCAGATAGATTGAAATATTGCAACAAGAACATTTACACTGGTCACAGAAGGTATTTGCCGCATAACCATTCTTTTCGATCACAAAGAAAGGCATTTAATGGTGACAAAGAGTTCAAAACTTATCCTGAACCATTAAGTGGGAATAAATATTGATAAAGGTTGCGGGGATTAACGTTTCTTGGAAAAAAAAGATGTTCCAGGAAAAGATATCAGAGAAGAAGACTTCAAAGAAGAAGAAGGAAGCAAAAGTGCAAAAGAAATTGACACCAAAGAAGAGGAAAAAAGAAGTACAAAAAGACAAAGTTACAAGTTGTTGGAAGAAGAAATCTATTTTTTTGAGCTATAGTATTGGAGATATCTTCCTATTAGACATAACTTGGATGTCATGCACATTAAGAAGAATGTCTGCGATATTATCATTGGTACCCTATTAAATATTCCTGAAAAAACAAAAGATGGGATCAATAGTCGCAAAGATCTTGTAGAGATGGGCTTAAGGAAAGAATTAGCACCTCATAATAAGAAAAATGGGATTTATCTTTCAGCTGCATGTTATTTTTTATCGAGGCAAGAGAAAAGAATAGTGTGTCAAACTTTGCATGACCTTAAGGTCCTAGATCGTTACTCTTCAAATTTTAGATCTAATGTCTCGATGGAAGATCTAAAGTTATATGGTCTCAAATACCATGATTGTCATGTTCTAATGCAACAACTACTTCCTGTTGCAATACGTGGTGTGTTGCCAAAGCATGTAAAATATGCTATTATAAAAGTATGTTTCTTCTTTAATACCCTTTGTGCCAAAGTTGTGAATGTACAAAAATTGCAAGATATCTAAAATAATCTTGTGATCACATTGTGCTTATTGGAAAAATATTTTCCACCATCATTCTTTGACATAATGGTACATCTAATGGTGCACCTTGTCAGGGAGGTCGAACTTGGCGGTCCGGTTTTCTTTCGATGGATGTACGCACCAGAGAGGTTGGTCTATTCCGAACTTTGGTTTTCATTATGTAGTAACATAATTGATGTTTGTGTAATAATTTTTATCTTTGTCATTTGTTCATTATAGGTTTATGGGTGTGATAAAGGGTTATGTGAGAAATAAGAATCGTCCTGAAGGGTGTATTGCACAAGGTTATATCGCGGAGGAAGCCATTGAGTTTCGTTCAGAATTCCTAGAAGAACAACCCACCATTGGAGTTCCTTCTATGAAGAATGAGGAAAAACCTATAGGAAAAGGAAATATCTGTGAAGTTGACCGCTTATCTTTGGACTAAGCACATCTTTATGTGTTGCACAACACAAATGATGTTCAACCTTATATCGAGTAAAGATGTCTATATTACTCTTTACTTAGTTTTATCTTTGGACCAAGCACATCTTTTTTTATATTTTGCTTTGTAATTAAGAAAATTCTACTTATTACTTGATAGAGAGCACGAGGCTTACTTGAAAAAGCTGCACCATCGTAGAGTAAAAAGTGCAAAATGGTTAGAAGATGAGCACAATCGCAGCTTTATTAATTGGTTACGATCAAGGGTATTGATTAAGCTACTATATTTTATGTTCTACTTGGTGAAAATAAAATATTGAACTTAGAAAAAAAATGCCAGGTTGAGGCTGCGCAAGAAGACCCAACTAGCAATGTCTCTGATGACTTAAAATGGATAGCTCAAGGACCTCGACATCACGTGATTAAGTTTCCAGGTTATGTAATTAATGGGTGTCACTATGAAACAAAAGATCGTGACGACGTACGAGTCAAGCAAAATAGTGGAGTGACTTTAGTGGCAAAGACTTTTCAAGTTGCCAGTATAAAGGACAACAATCCCATTATCTCAGATATGACATTTTACGGTGTTATCAAAGAGATTTGGTTGCTTGACTATTTTTTCTTCTGGATTCCCGTCTTTAAATGTGATTGGGTTGACAACAAGAATAGTGTTAAGGTTGATGAACTTGGTTTTATATTGGTCGAGCTTGGTAGAGTTGGCCACAAGTCTGACTCTTTTGTTTTGTCCTATCAAGTAAAGCAAGTATTTTATGTTCCTGATCAATTGGATGATAAGTGGTCAATCGTTTTATCGACTCCTCAAAGGATTTATTATGATGAAGACAATGGCGACGAGGGAATCGATTGTTTTGTTACAAGTGAAACTTGCAATAAAGTACCGGATTTTGAGTCATTTGATGTTGGTGATGAATCACTCTCGACCTATTTACGTGAAGATTGCGAGGGAACTTGGATTGCATAGTCCAAATCTTCTTGTTGAAATATTGCTGCAAGTGAATGTTTTAAGAAATTATTGTGAATTGTTTTAAGAAATTATTGTGAACTGTTTTAAGAACTGTTTCTACAAGTTTGAAATCCTCATAAGGCAATGACTACTTTATGGCTGCAAGTCTGAAATATTGCTGCAAGTCTGAAATGTTATTACTGCAGGTCTGAAATGTTGTTGCTGTAAGTCTGAAATCATTTTATCGAGCTGTTGTTACTGCAAGTCTGAAATGTTGCTACAAGTAAAAATTACTTAGTAGCCACAAGTCTGAAATGTTGCTGCAAGTGAATTTTTTTAAGACAATGACTACTTTATGGCTGCAAGTGAATTATTTTAAGAACTGTTTCATGGAAATCCCTCATATTTATTGTCTTAATATGTGTTTTTTCTCGAAACTGTAGTCTATTTTGATCTCAGAGTATATGGAAGAAACTGTAGTCTATTTTGATCTAGAATTATCTTAATATGTTGCTGCAAGCTACTATATTTTATGTTCTACTTATTTTGTCTTGGGGTGTTTAGTATTCTCAAAAAATTATTAATTTGCATTTAGAATTGATTATGTATATAAGAGATCATAAACATTACATCACTTTTATTATCTCTTCTTTTGAAGCACAGTTTCAAGCACAGTTTTAGGCTATTTCAAGCACAGTTTCAGGCTACAAGCACAGTTCAGCAAGAATTCGTTTCAGACTATGATAATTTACTAATAGTTAATATTTTATATGCTTGGCAATTATAGATCATGTTAGCAAGATTAATATGAATCTGATTATGCCATTAATTAGTTACAGGCTACAAAGCACAGTGAAGTGGATTTCGGGGAACAAAATTGTGGCCACAAAAAAGGTAGAGGGACATCAAAATCCAAAAAAGTCAGCAAAATCAAAGAGAATGAAGACATGATAAAGATCAATTATAACGATATTTGGCAACCAATTGGTGAAGGAAAAATTAATTTGGCAACTTACTACGGCATCACATTGAAGTCCTTAGTAAAAGTAACATATCCAAATTGGCATAAAGTGCCAGAATCAATTAAAAAGAGCTTATGGACTGCTTTTCAGGTAAAACATATGTTTCTTCCTCTTCCATACTTGTGTATGTTTACTTACATTTTTAGTGTATATTCATAGTGTATATACAGATTATTTGGTAAAACAATTTGGCATGTAAAACATACTTTGGTCTGTCATGTAATTTATTGGTCTGTCATGCAACTTTGTCCTCTTGAAAATGTGGTCTAGACCCTTATCCAATCCAACCAGCAATTGAACTTGCTTGTTATTGAATGGAATGCTTTACATGTTATGCACTATGTTATGCACTCAAGTATAGATGCTGAATATTTATTTTCTGTTGTAGGCCAAATTTGACTTGGATCCAAATAGTAAAGCCTTTGTGTTAGCATCCATGGCTCAGAGTTGGAGGGCAATCAAAGGTCAACTCACCAAGCATTGGATTTATCTGAATGAGGGCAATCTTGAGCTTCTCAAGCACCCTCCACCAAAGTACTCAGGGATCTTGAAACAATCTGTGTGGGAGGAATTTGTCAAAAGCAGACTGTCTGCAAATTTTAAGGTTAACTTGTCAAAATTACTTTTTTATGCATAACAAGGATGACTAGGTCCCTATTATATAAATCTTATTTCTTCTCTACCTTCATGTGTTGTAATCATAAGAAAATGAGCAAGGAGCAAAGTGCACGGACATGTCTTGGCCATTAAAGACTCTAAAATTGACAGACTCTAAAGTGAGGGTTTTGCTTTGTTTTATTTATCTTAAAGTATATTAAACCTTGTTTTATCTTTTTCAGGGTTTTGCTATACGTACATGTGTTGTGGACAGTCTTCGCTATAAGTTTGTTTCTTTGCTACAGTATCTGTGAGATGTTTTGATGTAGCTAAAGTGTACTCTATATTGGATACTCTATATATTTTGAGAAGATGTATATAATGAAATGGAGAAATATAGAATGGTAGCTAAAGTACTCTATTTTAAGATAATGAAATGTAGCTAGCTAAAGTACTCTATATCTGTGAGATGTTGATGTACCCTATTTTGAGACAATGAAATGGAGAATGGTACTTTATATTACATTTTAATATTTTGTTGTGAATATGGTTCAAAGTGGTTGTTTTCGAATTGAATTGAGCAGTGTTTGGAATGTAATATATAACATGTAGTATAGAGCATTATAAATGTAATATAATGACTATATACAAATCATCTATTCATAACGCTTTCAATATTTTTTGAATTCTGCAATATTCATAACGCATTCAAAATGTCCTGAATTCTGAACTATATTTACTATTCATCACGGTTTTACATAAATATCCATACACTTTGAAAATAAACCGTAGCAGAAATTTAACCTATTAATGACGGTTTTGGATGAATTATTTATAACGCTTTTAAAAATATTTATAACACCCATTTTCATAACGCTTGGATTGAGAAAAAAAAGCATCATGGTTTGTAATTAATGACGCTTTTTAGCCGTCATTAAAAGGTATTTTTGTTGTAGTGTGCTGCGACACACGGCGATGCTGCAACGCTAAAATCAAGGGAGAAGGACTCACTGATCAACTATGAGTCTAGAAGGACCACGTCGAGCCTCGCTGATGCTTGGAGTGCCGCCGAGGAATAGTTGATCTCGGCCAAACCCGCGTACAGGAACTGTTACACAACAGTAGTAGCCAATATCGGCCCGACTTCACGACGATGGTTCTCAATTATCACTCGATCATTTTGCGATCTTCCTTCTCTGGTACGAATTCGATGTATACGTCTTTAAATTCCTTTAATTTCTTTATATCTAGATGCCTAGGTAGCCGATAAATTGATACAAAAATTGACTAAAAACCTGTTTTGCAAATAGCATATAGAGTAGCCCCGACCCCATTTTGGAAGACCAAAATTGGTCGATCCACTAAGAAATCTAGGAAAGTAAAAGAAGGCAGTCCTGGACAACCTACAGGAGGTGGAAACCCAATAACTAGTTTATTTATTTGTTTATTATATTCTGTTTTAAACTAGATGACAGTTAGACAAAAATCTATTTTTAAAACCCCAAAAAATCACGACGCAGGGTCCGTCCTGACAATTCGGGAGACTTGGTCGCGAATCAAAAGCATCGAAAGGTGTGTATTGACTTCGTGCACGTGTGGGCTTTGACGGAATTCGAATTGGTTGCGTGTGCGCGACGAATTTGATGCGTGTCCGTTAAAATTTATCGTATCGGTCTCTTTGCAAATTAGTCAATTACTTTGTGCACATTCGCCATCTCAAAATGAAACTTGTGCCAATAGGACCGTGTCATTTTTTTGGTCCTGTATGCCAAGTTTGGTCCGATTCTGAGAAGGTCGACCAGAACGCTACTTTAGTGGGCCCGTAACCCGACCTAACAAGCGATTTTGTGCACGGCTTGCCGAACTCCAACTTTGGACATACAGTTGGGTTTGTATCAAAAAATTGGACCTATAGACATGTAGTTTGACAAATTTAGAGACCGTAGATGTTGGCACACTTTTCGGTACAAAGCGGATCCAACGACGGATATCGTTTTGGCCTGAAATTACCATTTTGCCCGTGTATCCAGAATTGGACTTATGGATAGGCTATCCTAGCTAATTTGACTATTCTGAGCATGTTGGTAATATCAGTTTTAGCATTCGGAGTCGTTTGCAGGAGTTGGAGTTTTGTGACTATTTGATTGACGAGTTGTTTGGACAAAAGAAGAGGCAAACAAGAAACAAAACGGCTAAGCCAAGGATAGAAAAGAGTTCCAGAAAGCCTCCTGTCCATGCCTACATAGGGGTCTTCATTTGCGGCATTGACGAATGGTCTCCCAAATTAGTTGGTCAGCACTGTATTGGTGGCCTTCGTATCTCGCCTTTTTTCGATTCTTCCAGATAACCAACATGGTGGCCGCAGCGACGATCTGGTAGCCGTGGGACGCAGAAGCCCAATTAGCCTGGAGGTGGTAAAAGTTGTCGCCTCCATGAGGTAATCTGCAGTGCTGAGAAAGAGCTTTCCAGACCTTGACCGGTAGGTCCCCCTGATTGAGGATGTGGTTGGCTGTTTCCGATTATCCATCAGAGAAACATGTGCACGCCGAGGCAAGGCTGAACCTAATAGTGTTGAGGTTGTCGTCAGTGGGTAGGATATTGTGAAGGGCCCTCCGGATGAGAAAAGACCACTGGGGACGTACGTCTGCCAGAATGAGGCAATGGTAGGGTACGGGGTCGCGTTGCCCAGGATAACGCTTCTGGCAGACTTAACCGAAAAGGCGCCAGCACCGTCGGGAGACCACACTAGCTTATCTGCGTCCGGACCGATCCTGAAACCGCTACGACGAATGTAATCGGTTGCTTCGGGTCTAGCCCATGAGCTGACTTTGGTCCAGTTCTAGGTGTTATTAGGAGGGTCCCACAGATCCTTGATAGTGATGTTCCGAGGAGCCGTCGGAGTGTTGGAAAGTAAGAAATCGCCTTCCCAGCGCTCCAGGAATGGTGATGCTTCCCCGATGCCCACCATAAGGCAAATCACTGGTTCGGTGAGGGACCACCTGTGAAGGATGATGCGCCAGGCCACGAAAGATCTGCTGGGTATGCTTGAAGTATCTGGCCTTCATGAATCTGGACCATAAGTTCTTACTGGTATGAAGCGTCCACCATAATTTCATCGAGAAGGCGTTAATAATATGGAAAAGTTTGGTAAAACCCAGGCCCCCCTCTCCGGTGGGCCGAGCCATGGTGTCCCAGCTGGCCCAATGGTGGTTTTCGTGGCCGCCGTTGTGACCCTAGAGAAAATTGCTGAAGATGCTCTCGATATAGGATAGGACTTTCTTGGAGGGAGCACGTTGCTAGGGTGTAGATGGTAATAGAGGTAAGGACGTGATTGATGAGGATGATCTTGCCTCCTGGGGATAGGGTGGCATTGTGTCAGCCCTCGAGCTTCTTCCTGATGCGATTGGTCAGGTTCTCGAAGGTCCCGGCATTGGATCTCCCATACACTAGGGGGCACAAAAGGTAGAGGACTGGAGGGTGTTTGATGGGGAACGATGTGGTGGTTGATATGCTAGCCGCTTGCTCTCTCTTGATATTATAGTGGGTGTAGATAACACTCTTTTTTGGGTTGATCTTCTACCCAGAGCACCTTTCGTAGATATGGAGCGTTTTGTGGACGACTTCTACCGATCCTGCATCTACGGATGAGAATATAAGGATATCGTCAGCGAAGGCCAGGTGGGTGATGATCGGGCAGCCGTTAGCCGTATGGTAGTGCTGTAAGTTGGGGGAGCTCGTCATCTTATTAAGGTTTCTGCTCAACGCATCCGCCGTAATAATGAAGATGGTGGATGATAGCGGATCCCCTTGCCTGACCCCGCGAGTAGATTTAAAGAACCCGTCCGCTTGTCCATTAATAACCGTGGAGAACCACGAGTTGCAGATCGATCTCCACACAACGTTGGTCCAGGTTTCGGAGAAGCCGAAGGCTCTGAAGACCCAGATCATAAATTGCCAATCTAGCATGTCGTAGGCTTTCTCCATGTATAATTTGATAGCAAAGTTGCCCCCTCTAGCTAGGAATTTCATGCAGGTGACTTATTCTTGTGCAGCATGATGTTGTCTTGGATATTTCTTCCCCGAACAAAGCCACTCTGCTCCTCCGAGATGATCTTAGGGAGAATGCCTGCCATGCGGGAGACGATGATCTTGGATATAATCTTGTTGGTAAAGGTACAGAGACTGATAGGGCGAAAGTCACATAATTTCTCGGGGTTGTCTTTCTTCGAGATGAGGATGAGGTTGGTGCTCGAGATGGCTCTGGGGTAGATAGCTCCCTGGGGGATGGCAGAGGCCGCATTGTGGATGTCAGACTTGATGATATCCCAGCAAATGCGGAAGAAAACCCTCGAAAATCCATCTGGCACAGGGGGGATGTGCTCGTCGAGGGCCCAGACTGCTTTTTTTACATCTTCCTCCGAGGGGGCTGTTCAAGCCGTAAATTGTCTGTGTCGCTGATAAGGAGGGGAATCTCGTCTAGGAAGGTATCGTCTTTAAGAACCGTCTCCTTGGAAAAATGTCTTATATATACATGACACAAGTGTGTGTGTGTGTGTCCACAAGGCACTCTCACCTCACCCACATACACATGTCTAATGAGTGCACATACACATGTTGTATCCGTAAGACACATAAATATATGTACAAACACAAACACTTAGTGTGCATCACCTCTGTATCGTACTATTTTATGATATGCTTGTGATACAACTAAGATAACTATACCAAACCTTGTCCAAATCCTACCAAAACACATGGGCAAGTCTAAAACATATATATAAACATAAATAGAGCTATTCGAAGCTAGTGTCAAGTGTCATGTGTAATTAGACATGTATGCCACAAGTGTCGAAGGAAAAAACTTAATGACCCCGTGTCCTACAGTATCATGATACGGCCTACTCGTATCTAATTGTGGACACGAATCTAGACACACACAACCAAATCTAATCTAAATAGATCTAATAAATCAAATGACAAATAATTGGTGCACCATTCTTTGAATTGGCACAAAATCTAATATCTTTCACATAGAGAGTCATTAGAGTCTCAAACTTCTTCCTATGTGTAGTCCTAGTCCATGGGTGAATTCCTAAGGGCCAATTATTACAAATAGACTCTAATTAAAGAGGAAAATGAGATGTATACATATTGGGAGATGGACTCCCAATGAAAAGCCAAATAGATACGATCCGGATATGAAGCTCCTAGCAAATAGACTCCTTTTCTAGTGCTCCTAGTCTCCAAGTTCCTACGCTCCTTCTAGTAAAGAGAATGAGAGGGATGGATGAAAATTTGAATGGAATTTGAGAGAAATGGTAGAGAAATGGCTCAATTTGGAAAAGAACACCAAATTGGGAAGAATTGAAACAATATGATGAAGTAAGAAAATGAGCCTCTCTCCTTACATGGTCGGCCAATATAGGTAGGGTTTTGCTAATCTAAAATGTCTAACATGCCCTTAAAAGCTTGCCATGAGAGCTAATTAATGCATGGAATGCTCTAAACCAATTTTTGTAAATAGTCTAGTTCTAATTAAATTAGATGGTCATGACTAATGGGTCTAATTGGGCCTAGTCCAATGAGTTAGTCCATGAATCATGTCATGCTAATTGTTGTTCTCTAATTTAGTGTCTAGTCTAATCGTTTACTAACACAAGTCTACTAACACAATATAAATAAATAAATATACACAATATAATGGATTATGAAATGACGAAAATTACACTAATTTGGAAAGTGGTAGTTACAATCCTACCCCCCTTAGAAAAATTTTCTCCTCAAAATTTAGCACCTCAATCCTCTCTTTCGGTCAGTCATAACATATTCATCAAAGGTCTTCACTATGGACAACCCCAATAACCATGGTCCAAAAAAGTCCTACCTAAAATCATATAATACACAATTCTATAAAAAAATGCAAGACTATGCTATTACTTGTCATGATATAGTAGTCTCAATTAGGGTTTCCAATAACTACACAAACCATACTATATCATAAGGCAATCCAAAGGGTACTAAAGAAGCACACAAACAATAGATGGAAAAAGAAAATGAGAACATGCTAACTCAAAACCTGCAGCATCGACCTCCTCAACCTTTATCGCAAAAATGCTGTCCTGTTGGGGTGTCTCCTACTCTGGTACAGGACAATTTATGGTGCCATAGGTGGCATAGCTAGGCTCCTTACCAATCTCTGATACTCACTCCAATTATTCTCTCACATCTATCTAACTAAAATACTTAGCACCAAGGGTTACCCTCTCTAATACTAATAATATATTATGCCTCTAGGCCATAGATACCCTTAACTCACTTGCACGTATATTAAGGATGCTATACAAAGGCTTATAAGTTACTATCCATATACCTACCTACATTCTGACACTATCTATCACATGGCACTAACTCCTATACTTGACGCACACGGAATACACACTTACTAAGGTACTTCATGGATCTGGACTATATTTGTTACACCAACCACTAGGTTACTAATATCTTGAATGCTTTTAATACTAGAGGTATACTCCTCCTATCCTGGTATCCTAATACTAATTAATATGCTGGCACTTAACAATCAATCTAGGGTACTTACATGAACCCTGGCAATAAAAGCCTATAAAATGCTTCTACCCTCCAAGATACTATATACTTGACATTGCTATTGCACAAGTACCATTCTATCCCTTATGCAGCTTACTGATTCATAATTATTCTTCACCCTAATCCGCTTGAAAATGCCTCTACCCTCACTGAAACTTATTCCCATATAAGTTACCTCCCTACTCTGACTGTTCTGGATACTTGTACTTCTACTTCTACTTCCCTTATCTCTACTTTACACTGGCACTCCTAATTGATATTATTATCCATAACAACACTCACTGACACTAGTCTGACATACTATCTCTTGTATATACTATATATATCTCAATACTGATACACCAGAATACTTGCACTCTCTAGGTACTCCTGGTGGTAGATAGCAACTCACACTATACATGACACATGCACTAAATAATCCAGAATTCCAATTTGGTACTATCCCACTTTACTGACACATACTCAGACTCATACTACATGATACTCTTGAAACTTCCACATTGTACTTCTCTACACCATTATTCAATTCACACCTTACCTATTATGCCAAAAAATTCTAGCACCGCACTTCCTTCCTCCACCTATCACCTTCTAACATATCAACAGCTTATGACACTAGGTGGCATACCCTAACTAGACATATTCATTCAAACTTACAGATTTATCTGTAACCAATTATCCCTTACTGTTCCTTGCAAAATACATATTCAGATTTCCTCTTCGCTACCAAACTTCATCTTGTTGCGAGACTCGTCTCACAGTATCGATATTTATATAGGGATACATATTTTGTAGTGCATTTCGTACTTTCTCTGTTTTTGAAGTACTTTAAAACTTTTCGCAAATTATAAAAGTTTCTCCTTGACCGGCATACCAATGGTGTATCGGTGTGTGCCGACGATATACCATCCGGGGGATATTTTCCAAATCAATATATTTTTGATTTTAGGTATTTTGATAAATAGTATTTCAGATATTTTCGTGAATATTATTTAGATATTTTGGTGAATAGTATCGAAGCACCCTATTATCAATTTGATGTATAGTTTTCTTTCGACGGACGAGATCGCTTTAGCTTGAGGCGCGGATCGCGATCCAACGATCATGATTAATTCACCCATTCTATATATCATATAATTTTCTCTCTCCTCTTTTTTTTATTCTTTTCACTCTCTCTTCATTTCTTTTTCTCTTCTCCCCTTAGGCTATGCATGGGAGCCGGCCTTAAGGCCTTGGGTGTGTGTCTAACTCCCTAGGAGGAGGAGTAGAAGCTTAGGCTTGGTTGCTAGAGACTCTAGGCAAGTACATCTTGCTCAAAAGTGATATGACCATATTTTATTTTTGGTTTTACATAGAAACTAAAGTTTTATTGGTCTATAATATACTTCTTAAAATTGTTAACATCTTTAGTATATAGCATTTTTGGTTTTGATCAGTAATATTGCATAGATCTGAGTTTCTAGATAAGGTTTTTGAGTATTTTAAAGCATTCATCTATCATGTTTGAAAATTTGTAAAAACTAATTGTCCTATGTTGTAGAAAATTTAATTCTATGAAATTTAGACTTTTGAAAATCTGAATTTCGATTTAAAATGTGATTTTTATGGACGAAACAATTTTTTTTATTTTTTAAGTTTCTTGCTGCTGTTACAAAACAGAATTCCGACGGTATGCCGGTATATTCTGATGGAATACCAAATTTATACCCTAAAATCTTTGTATCTTTGGTCGGAATACCGATGGTATACTAAAGTATACCGTAGGTATACCGATTATGGCTGTTTTAGGCTGATTTGAGCTATTTTTGCCTTTTTGTCCATTTTCGTCCGTTTTTGCTACTTTATTCAATTGAAATGGTATCTTAGCATGTTCTAGTATTGTTGTATAGACTAAAAATGATTGTACACCGTATATAGATGACACATGCTTATGTTCAAGTATTGTTCTATTGTCCAGATTCTAGATAGTGGCTCGTAGTAGTGCATGATCGAACTAGGGCTTCCCAAGACCATTAGTTTGGTGTGAGTATTGATGGATGGATGTTTAGAAGATCTAAGACATGTTCTAACCCTTCATAGGCGGAAACTAGGTTTAACGAATTATACTTGCGGTAGGAAGAAGGCAACGATTCCTAGTAATCTCGAGCAATCACGACCCCAAGATCTTCTGCACGTATTCCTTCCTCGGGTAGGACGTCGTGTGGGCGACGATCTTCCAACCTTTTTTCTCCTTTACAGCCCTCCCTTTCACTCCTTACGTGAATCATAAAATTAGAAAAAACTTTTTATTTCTGATAAGTATTTGACGGCCAGAGAATAGAGGATATATATAAGGCTACGGCAGGGACCATGAGGAGAAATTAGGGTCAGGTCTTCCAACGGATCTGGGTATCTCGTGTTCAGTCCGAACACACAACCCAGGCCTATTAACAATAGCTCAGTCCAGTAAAGAGCTATTGTTGCACTACCTTCCTAATCCTAAATTATGATTATAGGCTCCTTTTATTATATGCTCGTTTGGCTCCCCATGTTAAGATATCGAATGTCCATCAATCAAATTAAGTTACTAACAACTATATTGATTGACATCTATTATCCTTAAGTAGTACCACTCGACATTATTTGTCCTGTCAGATATAATCTACCTGCAGGATTTACGTGACAATCCTTATGAGCTTCTTAAGGGGACATTATCAACCCGATGTATCGGGACATGGATTACTTTTATAATCAACATCCCATCATACATACAATGTTATTACCCAATTCATAGAGGTTGTTGACCCATAATGAATCTCACTCTTTTATGAATCAAAGTAATACAGAATACATGTATATGACTCTTATATATCTGGATTAAGAGTACAAGCATCCATAATAACTGAGGTGTTTGTTCTCTTATGTAGTCAGTACAAAGAGAACAACCTCAAGTGGTCCTATTCAATACACACAAAGTGTGCTAGTGTAAACCTATAGTCAAGATAGACTAATACCAGATTATACTACTGTAGGACCGATTGTAGGAATGAGTTGTAAAGCACAATACTCTAGAGGGGGGTTAATAGAGTAGGCAGCGGAAATTAGCTAATTAAAAAATGTTAGCAACAAGATCACAGATAATATATATATCACAGATATGTAAATAAAAAGTAGAGAGTAGAGAGCAAACACAAACACAAGGATGTATATTGGTTTCCCTCTTTCGAGGACTAGTCCAGTCGGAAGAACTCTAGCTTCCAGTTGAATCCATTATGGAAAATCACCACAAGTTTTCATCCGAAGTTCTTGCAACTTCTAGAATGCGAGCTTTGATCCGAAGAACTTGACCAACTTCAATTGTGAAGAGTTTTTCTTCAATCAAGCCTCTGAATCACAGATATGTAAATGAAAAGTAGAGAGTAGAGAGCAAACACAAACACAAGGATGTATATTGGTTTTCCTCTTTTGAGGACTAGTCTAGTCGGAAGAACTCTAGCTTCCAGTTGAATCCACTATGGAAAATCACCACAAGTTTTCATCCGAAGTTCTTGCAACTTCTAGAACGCGAGCTTTGATCCGAAGAACTTGACCAACTTCAATTGTGAAGAGTTTTTCTTCAATCAAGCCTCTGATTACAATCGCTCTGAAACTTCTAGACCGTACCGCACTGACAAATCGACTAGAGGATTGTAACTGGCTTGGGATTTGAAAATAAATAGCTCAGAATACTTTGGAAGAAGTAGTAGGCTTATAGAGAAGAGATATAAAAGTAAATTGGTGTATGAGTGAATTGAAATGATCGAAATCCTTCTCTATTTATATTTTTCCAAAGGTAGAATTCTGACAGAATTCAGGCAGAATTCGGGCAGAACTCTATGAGAAAATCTCGTCAGGATCCGTAACTGCAGGAAGACCAAGTTCAAAAAGCAACGTTCACTAACCGAACTCTGGCCGAACTCGGGCCGAATTCTGTTGGAGTTCTGTTAGAGTTTTTGCAAATTGGTTTTTGGCCTTTTTGAAAAGTCAAACAGTTAGGAAGTAGTTTGGGCTTTTGTAAGTGGGCTTATTTTCAAAATGAAAGGGTATTTTTAAAATGTTTATTGGGTAGCCTATTTGCCAGTACGATGCATTTTACATCGTATTCCTAGACTCAATAAATATAGAAAATATATTGATCAAATAGAAAAACCAATAGCCCTTTGATGACGCCTTTCTTTTGATATTTGAGCAAACATGAAGACGCCTTTTTCCTTGACGGCAATCGTCCAAAGATAAACAGATCTGGAAATTTGAATACCTTTCGAGGACTTCGCCCCCGAACCCCTGACGGGGGGCGCTGCCCCCTCGACCCCTGTCCGCTGACCGGGCAGCGGAACCCCCAATGCGAGGCCCCGGATAGGTCGTTAGGCGGTTCAGAGAAATCTTCTTCTATAACGCCATTTTTGGCCCATCAATAATTCTCCATTGTATATGTCCTGGTTTTATCATGTTTGATCATGCTTACAGCATGTCTCAAAGTACATGTTAGACAAACAGAACAATATGATACAAGCATAGCAATGATATAGAACATTTAGGACAATGCTAACATTAGGATAATGCTAAGTTTAGGTAGCAATATGATAGTGATTACATGAATAGTGATGTCATTATGGTAAACTTAATTGATTAGACATATTCAAAAATATGATATAATTATTGGGCTAACAACTACAACCTTTCCAATGGATTGTCCAAGTCCATCTTGGTTGTGAACTATTTATATATTCCATAGAGAACTGATAATATGATCTTTTGTGTGACACCACACACCATATTATCTATAATATATAATATCAGACACTTGAATTATTATTTGCAATAAATACAATATACAAACATTTGCCCATATGATTCTCATTTAAAATTTAAGGAAATAAAGTTAATACAAAAGTCATGCTTTTAGTATATAACCCTAACAATCTCCTACTTATACTCAAAGTATTGCTTTTCAGTATACTGTTACACATCTGACTCCCATTCCCTCAATATGACTATCGAAAGACTTAGCTGGTAAGCTCTTTGTAAAGGGATCAACTAGGTTGTTGGCTGATGCTATCTTGATCATAACAACTTTTCCTTTCTTTACGAAATCTCATATCAGGTGGTACTTGCGCTTAAAGTGTTTACCTGTCTTATGGGCTCGTGGTTCCTTCAACTTTACAACTGCACCACTATTATCACAATAAAGTGTAATAGCCTTAGGCAAACTAGGTACCACATCCAAGTCCAACAGAAAGTTTTCAGCCAAATCGCTTCTTTGGTTGCCTCAGAGGCTGCCACATACTCGGCTTCCATGGTGGAATCAGAAATGCATTTTTGCTTGATAATCCTCCACACAATGGCTCCACCTCCCAAAGTAAATACATAACGTGAGATAGATTGTTGGCCCATTGGTCATGGTCAAACCTGATTTTAATAATTGATCAAACTCTGTCTCGATATAATTGTAAGTCAACTCAGATGTTTACCTACGACGTTTTGGACACTGCTCAACAATGAATATTTACTATGTTCAAGACCGAAGCTATTTCGAAGCTGTTTGCCATTCAGAATGTACTTTCTATTACGCTATATAATTTTTCATTTTATTGAGTCTAGGAATACATTGTACACCGAGTCGTACTGGCAAATAGGCTATCCGAAAACGTTTTTCAAAACCATCCTATTCTTTTACAAATGACCTACGTTTTTTAAAAATATTTTTTTTACAAAAAGCTTCTGAAGGATTTTTCAAAAAGCCAAAATTTATTTTCTCAATTGAACTGGCAGACCCCCAGCAGAACTCGTCCAGAGTTCGGCCATTTGGAACGTTAGTGAACGTTGGTTTTTGAACTTGGTCATCCTTCAGTTGCGGTTTGTTACAAAGAGTTATGTCCGAATTCTGCCCGAATTCTGTCATAGTTCTGTTTTTGAAAAAACTATAAATAGAGAAGTATTTCGTTCATTTCAAATCACCAATTCACTTTCAATCTCTTCTCTTCCTGAGCTTACATTCTTCCAAAGAGTTCTAAAAAGCTTTCATTTTCAAATCCTACGCCAGCTACAATCCTCTAGTCGATTTGCCATTGCGGTACGGTCTGGAAGTTTCAGAGCGATTGTAATCAGAGGCTTGATAGAAGATTCAACTCTTCACAATTGAAGTTGGTCGAGTTCTTCGTATCAAAGCTCGCGTC
Source organism: Iris pallida (assembly GCA_029216955.1). Taxonomy (NCBI): domain Eukaryota; kingdom Viridiplantae; phylum Streptophyta; class Magnoliopsida; order Asparagales; family Iridaceae; genus Iris; species Iris pallida. The sequence continues at coordinate 10,748,535 of JANAVB010011200.1, read as the reverse complement.
TGTAGAAGTTGTAAGGACTTCGTATGAAAACTTGTAGGATTTTTCAATAGTGGATTTAACTGGAAGCTAGAGTTCTTCCGACTGGACTAGTCCTCACAAGAGGAAAACCAGTATAAATCTCGGTGTTTGCGTTTGCCTTTTGATCACTTTTAATTTCTGTCATTTACTTTTGTGATTATTATTATATCTGTGATCTAACTGCTAACAAGTTTTTAATTAGCAATATTCTGCTGCCTATTCTATTCACCCCCACTCTAGAGTATTCTACTTTACGATTTCGTTCCTACAATTGGTATCAGAGTGGGTTATACAGGTAAAGCAAGGTAAAATTGCAGTTATATTCAATTGTTATATAGATCACAGCATTACACATGGCAACTGTAAAATTTACAAGTGAAGGTCAAGCCACAAACAGACCTCCACTGTTTGACGGCACAAACTACACTTATTAGAAAACACGTATGAGTTTCTTTCTGAAATATCTTGATTTTGACTTATGGTCTGTAGTTATTGATGGTTATAAAAAGCCACATCGTATTAATGTTGATGGTGTTTTAGTTGAAAAACCCTATGACAAATATACAGAGGAAGAAAAGAAAAAGGCTAGTCTTGATGCACGTGCTATTAACGCTTTATTTTGTGCTTTAGACAGAACTGAATTCAACAGGGTGTCTACTTTCACAACATCAAACGAAGTGTGGAAACTTCTCGAAGTAACCCACGAAGGAACAACACAAGTCAAGGAGTCAAAGATCAGCAGACTTACTCAGGAGTATGAGGCGTTCAAAATGAAGCCAAGTGAATCAGTCACTCAGATGTTTATAAGATTCTTGGATATTGTAAATCCTTTGTCCTCACTAGGTAAGGATTACAGTAACCATAAGAAGATTCGCAAACTTCTACGAGCCCTTAGAAAGAACTGGATTCCAAAGGCTACAACAATCATCGAAGGGAACGACCTCTCAACAATGTCTCTAGAAACACTCATGGGTAAGCTACTCACTCACGAGTTAGAACTTTAAGACTTTGAAGATGCTACACCAAAGGAGAAGTCAGAGAAGACGCTCTCAAGGCTCAACATAGAAGAACCATCAAAGATGATTCCGACGACAGCGACTCCAACTCTGAAGATCAAGCTCTTCTGGTAAGAAAATTCAAGAAGTTCATAAGATTTAACAGGAGAACAAAAGACAGCAAAAATAACAACGAGGAAGATCCTATTTGCTACGGATGCAAGAAGAAAGGACACATGAAGAAAGACTGTCCAAAAGCATCATTATCAAAGAAAAATAGCAAATATGACAAAGGGTACCTGAATAAATCGACATCAAGAAAGTACGCCAACACACGCATATGGCATGAAAGTGAAGCCAGCGACTCAGAAGATGAACAATCAGATGACGCTGCAAATGTGTGCTTGATGGCTTGCGATCAGGTGGGACACCCTTCACATGCTAGGAGCAAATGGATCCTCGACAGCGGTTGATCACGGCACATGACCGGTGATGCTTCATTATTTGCAACACTGTCGATGAGGAATAAAGAATGATACGTCTCCTTCGGTAATAAATTGAGAGGGTAAATAATCGGTATCGGTAACATTGGTAAGGCTCCCTATCCAGTGATTAAAGATGTTTGTCTTGTTACTGAGTTAAAACATAATCTGCTCAGCATAAGCCATTTAGCTGATCATGGTTATGGTATTAACTTCGTAAAAGATAAATGTACTATTATTGATAGTTCATCTGGTAGTACTATATTTGAAGGTATTAAGGAAGACAATATATATGTATTCTATTTGTTGGAAGATGCTAACAATACAGGTAGATGTTTGATGGCCAAAAGTATTGAGAGTCAACTATGGCATATGAGACTCGGTCATGCAAATATGGATACAATTTCAAGATTATCTACGAAGTAGTTGGTATGCGGCTTACTGGATATTTCTTTCAAGAAGGATACAGTATGTAGTGAATGTGAAAAGAACAAAGGTACCAAATCCGTATTCAAATCCAAGAACGCTGTAAGTACCACTAGACCTTTACAATTGTAGCATATGGACTTATTTGGACCCAGTAGAATTGTTAGTCTAGGTGATAAGTTATATGCATTTGTCATTATAGAGGATTTTTTTAGATATACATGGGTTTATTTTCTTGCATGCAAGAACGATGTATTATCAGAATTCGTCACCTTTTGCAAGAAAGTACAGAATGAAAAAGGGTTCATGATTACTCGCATTCGTAGTGATCATGGCGGCAAATTTGAGAATGTAGAATTCAAGCAATTTTGTGACACACACGGTTATATGCATGAATTCTCTTGCCCTAGGACTCCAAAACAAAATAGAGTTATGGAACGTAAGAACAGAAATCTATCTGAAATGGCTAGAGTTATGTTAAACCAGTTTATTCTACCTAGATATTTATGGGCTGAAGCTATAAATACAGCATGCTAGATTCTCATAGGGTTCTGATTCGACCTATATCAAAGAAGACTCCCTATGAATTATGGTTTGATAGAACACCAAATGTTTCTTATTTCAAAATCTTTGGTTGTAAATGCTTTATTCTTAATACTAAAGATAATTTAAGTAAATTTGATGAAAAGGCCGATGAAGGTATATTTTTAGGTTATGCAGCAAAGAGCAAAGGATATATAGTCTTCAACAAAAGAACCATGATCATGGAAGAATCTATCAACGTCAAGTTTGATGAGCTAAATCAACACTTAGACGAAGATGACAATGAAGACATAATCGCACCAAGTACAGCTACTGTAAAACCTTCACACAAAGATGCAGAACCGTCACATCAGGCATCAGATGAACCTCCAAGCAAAGAAGCCGGAACTAGCAATCTTGAGACTACACCAAAAAAGATGAGATTATTGGCTAGTCATCCAAAGGACTTGGTAATTGGTAAGATTACCAAGGGTATAAGTACTCGTTCCTCTAATAAAGATATAGCTTCTTGTGTTGCTTTTGTCTCGCAGTTTGAACCCAAAAATATTGATGAAGGATGTAGTGATAATTTTTGGTTAGATGCTATGCAAGAGGAATTAAACCAATTCGAACGGAATCAAGTTTGGGAACTTGTTCCCAAGCCTATTGATCAACCGGTCATTGGCACCCGATGGGTATTCCGAAATAAACTGAACGAGAATGGTTTAGTGACTCGTAATAAGGCTCGACTCGTAGCTCAAGGATACAATCAGGAAAAAGGTATCGATTACTATGAGACTTATGCCCCAGTTGCGAGATTAGAATCCATTCGCATGTTATGTGCATTTGTATGTTTTCATAATTTTAAGTTATTTCAAATGGATGTCAAAAGCGCATTTTTAAATGGTTTTATAAAAGAAGAGGTTTATGTAGCACAACCACCCGATTTTTCTGATTTTAAATTTTCTAAATATGTTTTCAAGTTGAAGAAAGCTTTATACGGTTTGAAACAAGCCCCTCGTGCTTGGTACGATCGTCTAAGCACTTTTTTACTTGATAACGGTTTTTCAAAGGGAAAGGTTGACACCACTTTGTTTATAAAATCTTTGAATAATAATATTCTTTTGATTCAAGTCTATGTAGATGATATTATCTTTAGATCTACTGATGAATCTCTTTGTCAAGGATTTTCTGAGTGTATGCAGAATGAGTTTGAGATGAGCATGATGGGAGAGCTAAAATTCTTTCTCGGACTGTAAATCAAACAAACCAACAATGGGACGTTCATAAATCAAGCAAAGTACACAAAGGATCAATTAAAGAAGTTCGACATGGAAGCAGCAAAATTACTTAGTACTCCAATGGCGACTTCAACCAAGCTTGATATTGATGAACAAAGCAAATCCGTCGACATATATAAGTATCGAGGTATGATCGGTAGCTTACTGTATTTAACTGCTAATCGACAGACATAATGTTTAGTGTTTGCTTGTGTGCACGCTTTCAAGCTAATCCTAAGGAATCACATTTGTGTGCAGTTAAGCGTATCTTTCGATACCTTAAAGGCACTTCTTCGGTCGGCTTATGGTATCCCAAAACCACGTCGTTTGACTTAACCGGTTATTCCGATGCTGATTTTGCCGGTTGTAAAGTAGATAGAAAAAGCACTAGCGGCACATGTCATTTCCTAGAAAAAGCTCTAGTCTCTTGGTTTAGTAAAAAGCAAAATTTTGTTGCATTATCAACAATCGAGGATGAGTATATCGCCGCAGGACGTTATTGTGCACAAATTTTGTGGATGAAACAAACCTTAGAAGACGATGGATTACATTTTTCACACATACCCATTTTCTGAGATAACACTAGTTCTATTAATTTGACCAGTATGTCATTCTCGTACTAAACATATCGAGATTCGACATCACTTTCTTAGAGATCATCAACAAAATGGAGATATAGACCTTGTATACATTGACACACAGAATCAATTAGCTGACATACTCACAAAACCTCTAGCAGAAGATTGTTTCAATTATTTACGTCGAGAATTTGGCATTTTAGATGTCAATAATATTAATTAATTTTATTTTATTAATTAATTTATTTGATACTCAAAAACAGTTTTCGAGACAAGCCCAAAAAGAGTCCGTCTGTCACTACGAATACGGTCGAAGCAAAGCGGTACTTAAGAGTTCCCCGGTGAACCACCGTTAGCTGGGACAGTACTCCTATAGCTAATCTGAGACAGATGCTGAGTAAAGAATATTAATTTATAAAATAATATTAATTATATTATTTTGAGATTTAAAATTACTAAACTCTGAATTAAACATTTGAAACGAATTAATAAAAAAGATATGGCCCCATTTCTATTATATATATATATATATATATATATATATATATATATATATATATATATATATATATATATATATATAGCCAGGCAACCCTTGGCGAATTAGGTCTGAGTTCGGTCCGAATTCGGCCAGAGTTCGGCTGGGTATATATATGTACCAGCCAGAACCCGAGGCCCCCATCTTCTTTATTCTTCCAAACATCCTCAAACAGCAGCAGCCGTGTCTCCAAACCCTAGCTCTTCTCCACCCTTGTTCTTCCAATCCGTGTGGAGTTTCTCGTCCAAACTTTGGATTCGTGCGGAGAACGTCATCCTCTACAACATATCCAATTCTTAGAAGGTATAATCCCTTCTCTCCACCACTTTTCAATACTTAGGGTTTCTAAATATTTTTGGGAAAGAATGCCTAAGTTCAATCCCTTCAAGAGGAATAAGACCAATGCCAGTGAAGAGGCATCGTCTTCAGATCTGCATACGGATTGCCTCTTTTCTCCTGTCCAATCGGACGATGGTGCGTCGGACGAATTTTACTTTAAAACTTCCTATCAAGCTTTATTGTAGTACGCCAATTTTATCATGCGTACTATTTGTACCGGATCGCCGATTAAATGGACTGTCTTTCCGGATCACCGCCCTTACTTTGAGGCATTAGGGTTACAATATTTTATCACCTTACAATTCTCCATTGCCACTAATGCCATTAGATTAATCTATTGTAATTTCGTGTTAGACACTTTTACAGCGAGAACACATGTCGGAGGAATTGATATCGAATTCACTGATGAAACGTTAGCTAAAATCTTTGGTATCCTAAACGAAGGTGCCCCGCTTGATGACATCACTGATTTTGATTTCCCCGATGGCACGACACTCGTTAGTTTCAAGAATGAGCTTTGTGCACTCGCACGCGCTCGTCCGGGAAAGTTTAAGGCTAATAACTTGAACTTGTTTAACTACGAATTACATCGCATCTTCTATTCCACCTTACTTTCAAAATCCACTTTTAAATATGATGTCACTACACTTGAGCTTTCTGCTCTTTATCATATTCTTAAGGGGATTCTTTTTTCTGCCCCTAAGACTATCATCCAGATGATGGGTAGATGTCGCGGGAGAGACCCCAATCTATCTTATGCGATGTTTATTCTACGCATCTTTCAGAGATTTGATATTAACCTATCTACTTGTGCTGTCGACACCGAGCCCAAGTTTTTCAAACTCTCTCGTCGCAGTATTGCCACTGTTCCTCCACCTACTGTACCTACTCCTCCTGCACCTACTCCCACAACTCCTACAGCACCTGTTCCTCCTCATTCTTACCCTATGACATTTAAGGGTATACATCAGCACTTATCAGATCTGCAGTCTTTTTATGTTGAGACCTCTAGGGAACACGAGTTCCGTGATGTGACTCGGTTCCAGGCGATTGCCAACTCATTTGCCGATCTAAGGTTTACGCAGATGGGTCATTCTGCTAGCTCTCTACCTCGAGACCCTTCTATTTCTGGCTACCGCATTGACGACGAGGCGGTCCACTCTCGGTTCCAGCCAGGGAACGTCTATGATTGGTATCGTACTGCTCGTGCCCCTCCTCGAGACTATGTCGGTGAGTTTTACACTGGTGCCACTCCTCATACTTCTGGCGCTGGTACTTCTAGAGCTGGTCCTTCTGGACATGCTGGAGCTGCAGCTGACGTTGATGATGATGATTTTTGAGATGTTAGATATTGAGACTGTTACTTTTGTCTTATGTTTACTTGGAAATGCTCCGACATTCTAAGATTTTATCAGTACTCTTATTTGTATTATCAACACTTTTCTTTATTATATGACTATTCATAGACATGGTTTTGATTATGCCTCAGTTTTGGCATCTTAGTCTATTTTTTAGCACTTTATTTGTTTCAGTATTATTCTCGCACTTTATTAAATACTGCTTGTGACAAATACATGCTTGTGTTGTTTTATAGTCTATCTGTTTCTCTTACTATATTTACTATTTATACCATGCTTGTCATGATTATTTACTTTTATTATGTTTCTTCACTGTTTGTTACTTATGTATTGATTGCGGGGGAGCTTTCTCTTTTGCAATTATTTTGCTAAGTGACAACGGGAGAGAAATAAGGATCTAACATTTTCGTGAATACAGGTTATGAACATTTTCGTGAATACAGGTTATGAACAATTTCTTTTGATTACTATTTTAAATTGATTCCAGCTTAGATGTTATATCGGCAAGGTTTGTCAATTATTAAAATGGGGGAGATTGTTGGCCCATTGGTCATGGTCAAACCTGATTTTAATAATTGATCAAACTCTGTCTCGATATAATTGTAAGTCAACTCAGATGTTTACCTACGACGTTTTAGATACTGCTCAACAATGGATATTTACTATGTTCATGACCGAAGCTGTTTCGAAGCTGTTTGCCATTCAGAATGTACTTCCTGTTACGCTATGTAATTTTTTATTTTATTGAGTCTAGGAATACATTGTACACCGAGTCGTACTGGCAAATAGGCTATCCGAAAATGTTTTTCAAAACCATCCTATTCTTTTACAAATGACCTACGTTTTTGAAAAACATTTTTTTACAAAAAGCTTCTGAAGGATTTTTCAAAAAGCCAAAATTTATTTTCTCAAATGAACTGGCAGACCCCCAGCAGAACTCGGCCAGAGTTCGGCCATTTGGAACGTTAGTGAACGTTGGGTTTTTGAACTTGGTCATCCTTCAGTTGCAGTTTGTTACAAAGAGTTCTGTCTGAATTCTACCCGAATTCTGTCAGAGTTCTGTCTTTGGAAAAACTATAAATAGAGAGTATTTCGATCATTTCAAATCACCAATTCACTTTCAATCTCATCTCTTCCCGAGCTTACATTCTTCCAAAGAGTTCTAAAAAGCTTTCATTTTCAAATCCCAAGCCAGTTACAATTATCTAGTCGATTTGCCAGTACGGTACGGTCTAGAAGTTTTAGAGCGATTGTAATCAGAGGCTTGATAGAAGATTCAACTCTTCACAATTGAAGTTGGTCGAGTTCTTCGTATCAAAACTCGTGTCTGTAGAAGTTGCAAGGACTTCGTATGAAAACTTGCAGGATTTTCCAATAGTGGATTCAACTGGAAGCTAGAGTTCTTCCGACTGGACTAGTCCTCACAAGTAGAAAACTTGTATAAATCTCGGTGTTTGCGTTTGCCTTCTGATCACTTTTAATTTCTGTCATTTACTTTTGTGATTATTATTATATCTGTGATCTAACTGCTAACAAGTTTTTAATTAGCAATATTTTGCTGCCTACTCTATTCATCCCCCTCTAGAGTATTCTGCTTTACGATTTCGTTCCTACAATTTCCTGGAATCCCTATCTCACTGAAAATCTGAGTTTGTATACCCCAAGGGAACTAAACTATCTGCCTGGTAAACTAGCATATACTCTTTAATCCTTTTTAGGTACTTCAAAATATGCTTTACGCCAGTCCAGTGCTCTTGTCCTAGGTTAGACTGATATCTGTTGACCATGCCGACGGTAAAGCAGATGTCTAGTCTCGTACATAGCATTGCATATATTAAGTTTCCTAATACTGAATCATAAAGAACTGCTTTCATGTTCTTTATCTCTTTAGGTGTACTTCGACACTGCTCCTTTTGATAGAGCAATACCATGCCTAAAAGGTAAGAAACCTTTCTTAGAATTTTGTATGCTAAAACGAGTTAATACAGTATCGATATAGGAAACTTGGGACAAGCCCAACAACCTTTTCAGGCGATCTCATAGAACTTTGATCCCAAGGATGTGTTCTACTTCTCCTAAGTCCTTCATATCAAACTGTTTGGATAACCATACCCTTACATTAGATAACACTTTCATATTGTTTCTAATAAGTAAGATGTCATCTACATAAAGTACTAGGAATACCATCACATTTCCGTCACACTTTCTGTATACACATGATTCATCTTAACATTGATCAAATCCATAGAATTTTATCACCTGATCAAAACATATGTTCCAAGATCTGGGAGCTTGCTTAGGTCCATAAAAAGACTTCTTGATCTTACAAACAAGATGCTCTTGGCCCTTTTTAATGAACCTGTCTGGTTGCTTCATATAGATATCTTCCTCAAGACTTCCTTTAAGAAAAACTATCTTGACATCCATTTGCCAAATCTCATAATCGAGATGAGCTACAATATTTAAAAGAATCCGGATAGACTTAAGCACGGCTACTGGTGAAAATGTTTCCTCATAATCGATACCATCTCTTTGAGTAAAACCTTTTCCAACAAGCCGAGCTTTAAAGGTTTCAACCTTATCGTCTGATCCTTTTTCTCTTATAGACCCACTTGCATCCAATGGCTTTTACACCAACGGGTGGTTCTACAAGCTCCCAGACCTGATTGTAATCCATAGATTCTATTTCAGATATCATGGCTTCTTGCCAAGACTTTGTATCTTTATCATGGAGTGCTTCGTTGTAGGTACAAGGATCATAATCTTGTTCCTCTGGGACGAAGTCTGACGACTCACCCAAGAACATATATTTATCAGGTTGTATCATAACCCTCCCACTACGACAAGGCAATATCAGTTGTGGTGTAACATTTGTGACACATTATGCAGTTATTTGTGGTTCATCCTCTTGTAATGTTGGTACTGAAGTACTTGGTGTCTCACCTCTCATTTTTTCTAGAACAACTCTACTGGTGGGTTTATGGTTCATCACATAGTCTTCCTCTAAGAATCGGGCATTGGTGGTAACAATGAACATCTGATCCTTTGGACTATAAAATAAACATCCTTTTGTTCCTCTTGGATAACCTACAAACAAGCATACTTCAGTACGAGATTCCAACTTATCTACTTTTCCATTCAGCACATGTGCTGGACTACCCCAAATACAAACATGTTTTAGACTAGGCTTCCGTCCAATCAACAGCTCTATAGGGTAAGAGGTACTGACTTAGAAGGAACCAAGTTCAAAATATAAGCTGCAGTCTCTAAGGCAAATCCCCAAAACAAATCTGGTAAATCCGAATAACTCATCATTGATCTAACCATCTCCAAAAGAGTTCTATTCCTTCTTTCGGCTACACCATTCTGCTGGGGCGTTCCAGGTGCAGTCAATTGGGATGTAATTCCAGCCTCTGATAAATAATCCCTAAACTCTCTAAAGAGGTACTCGCTACCACGATCTGATTGTAGTGACTTGATATATTTTCCATGACGTTTCTCCGTTTTAGCCTTGTACTCTTTGAATTTCTCAAACCACTCAGACTTACGACGCATCAAATAAATATATCCACACCCTAAATAATCGTCAATAAATGTGACAAAATATTCAAAGCCACCTCTAGCCTGGATAGTCATGGGTCCACACAAATCAGAATGAACCAGTTCCAACATATCTTTGGCCCTATACGCCTTTGCCGTAAAAGGCCATTTGGTCATTTTTACCTTCCAAGCAGGATTCATAGACTGATAGTGCCTCCACTTCCAATGGACTCAAAGGTCCATCTTCAACCAGTCTTTGAATCCTTCTTAGGTTAATATGTCCCAAATACAAGTGCCAAAGATATGTTTGGTTCATACAAGAAGATTCTTTTCTCTTATTTATGTTAAATAACATATTATTCATTTCCATAAGTTGCATTGTAGGCAAAATAAGATTAATGACATACAGATTATCAACTAATGCACCAGAATAGATAAAATATTTATTCTTTCTAATAACAATTTTTTTATTAAAATAAACTGAATATCCATCCATAACTAACATAGAAACAAAAACTAAATTCCTTCTAAGTGAAGGTGCATAAAGTTAATCTCTCAATGTCAAAGACTTATTTCTACCAAAAGATAAAGTAACATCTCCTAATGCAACGGCCGCTACTTTTGCAGCGTCACCCATGAACAAGCATATCTCTCCATCACTGAGACACCTGATTTCCTAGAACCCCTGCAATGAATTATAGACATGATTAGTGGCTGACGTATTTACACACCAGGTGCTGGTAGATAACACCGCTAAACATGTTTCAACTACTAATAAATGCGACATACCTTCTTTGTTCCCTTGTTTGAGAAGTGGACAGTCACTCTTCCAATGTCCTGACCCTTTGCACTTGAAAGATTTGTCTTTCGACTTTTTTACAGCACCTTGAGGTCCTATGCCCTTCTTTGTTGAGTTTGCTTATTTTTGAATGTTATTCTTCTTTTTATCTCCTTTTGGCTTAGAAGTAGAAGCCTTTTTAGAAACAAAAATATGACCACTCAGCCTAAAAAGAGTTCAACATTCTGTAGCTCTTTTGCAAGTTCTGCCAAACTATACAACCTTTTGTTCATGTTGTAGTTAAGGCAAATATTGTCAAAACTTTTAGACAGTCTCGAGAATGATATCGACCTGGAATTCCCCATCGATTTTAGCTCCAAGGATCTCCATCTCATTCAGATGACCCATCATCTTGAGAACATGGTCCCTTACTGGCGTACCTTCACCCATTCTTTTATTCATCAAACACTTCATAGCAAACTGCCTAGCTGTTCTAGTCTAATGTCCGAAGAGTTCCTTGAGGTTATACATCATGTCATAAGCTATGGCCATGGTCTGATGCTGATGTTGCAGTACATTTGACATAAATGCCAGAATGTAACACCGCGCCATCTCATCTGCCTTTTCCACTTCTTATAAGCCTCTTTGTCCTCTTTATCAGAGTTAGCATCAGGCTTAGGTGGGCATTCCTCAACAAGTACATATTTGTACTCCTCAGGAGTCAGAACAATGTCCAAATTATGTTTCTAGTCAATATAATTAGGTCCACTAAGTTTTTTTTTAAGAATCACCATAAGTGGACTGAAAGAACACATTTTTGAAATCCTAAAAATCACATAAATAAAAATTATGTAAGGCAAAAAAACTTTTTGAATTAATTAAATATTGATTCCCTCAAAACTATAATAAGAAATACACCAACACCTTGTACACCATGAATTTAGCATGCCACGATAGTGTGGACGTATACAAATTTAACTTTGTTCAAGTAAATTTTTCTTATTAATTTTACTATAATATCAACATAACTTTATGACAAATAAAATTAATATGTTGGTCTTGCTCTGGTCATACAAACAATATCAGTGACTCCGATGGGAAGGATACCATTATTTGTATCTAAGTGTATACCATTACTTAAAACTAAGTCCTTTACCTTGTAATGAGTTCCTTCAGATGGAGAATTGAACACATACGAGGTAACTTTCTACAATTATCCCTAAGGAAGTTTGTACTGGCGATCAATAATTATACTCATCCGATATGAAGGAAGGCACTAAAGCCAACGCGCAAGTCTAATTACATCACCTATAAACCAGTAATGGAGACAATAGGATTTATGCTAAAAAACTATCCTCTTCCACTTAGTTATTTAGCAATAAGGGTTTTTTTTACTAGTTGATATTATGTCCATGGTGTCCATTATTAATGCAGGCTTAGTTTTTCAAAAAAAATCCACAGAATAATAAACATGCATAATCAGAATAAGCAAAATGACAACAAACAGAAGAAAAATATCCAACTATTATGGTCGTCTTTCCTGCTCCGTCCTTAACTATCCGAATCCAAAATCTGGCGCTGCACTGTAGAAGCATGGAAAAGAATAAAGAAAGATCCATGCGGCCAGGGAGCCCCATGCAGCTCAGAAAGCTCATGCGGCTCAGAGATCCATGCGGCTCAAGCGTCTATCATGCTCAAACAAGTTCCATGCGGCTCAGAGAGGAGCCACGTGGCCTGCAAACAGCTCTTCCGTTTGTCCTTTACTGCATTAAATGCCTTGACGGCTGACAGCTCTGACACATGACAGCCCTGACATAAAAATACAATTATGACTCCGTCATAATGGCAGACTCCTAGGGAAATGAAGGAAATCTCTGACACAATCTCCTGAAATCCAGAAACCTTCATAAGGACTTGACACGTGGACAGTCGCGTGCGGCTCAAGTAGATACCACCCCATGCGGCTCAGGCTGAAGCTGTTCCATGCGGCTCAAGCGGAGGCTGCCCCATGCGGCTCACGAAGACTATCCCCATGAGACTCACGAAGAATATCCCCATGCGGCTCACGAGGACTATCTCCATGCGGTTCACAAAGAAGGCACCCATCATACACTCATGCGGCTCAGATCATTACCATCCGGTTCAAATGTTCAGGGGGCCACTCTCAAGCAGCCTTGATACTTGGCCAGTCTTTTGCGGCTCAATGAGGAGCAACCTTCCTGCGGCTCAGATTTCTGCAGTGGGTCGCAGTTAAGACACGTGACATGATAGCGGGGCACGTGGCATCAAATCGATCGAAATCCATCAATAAATCCCAATAAAATATTGGGATCAAATCAGATTATTTGCAATCAAGCAAATCAATGACACGTGTCGGGAAATCCGAGGTTGGGATAATAAATCAAGAGGATTTATGTCAATCATCATTAATTACCTACAAAAGATTTGATGCAATCACATTTATTGCCCAAAATCTCTTATATTCAAGATGAACGGCCCAGATCCAGTGATCCTTAGCCGCCGACTTTTAAGAATGGGCAATCATTGCAAAACCTAATAATGTCCCCACTCTTATAAATAGCAAGGTGCCATTCCCTTGCGAAGGAGGAGATTCTCGGAAAAAAAAAGAGACACAGAGAGCCAGAGAGAGAATATACATAGATCAAAAGGAGAGCATTTCTTCACCAACGCCAAGCAGTTCTTCTACAGAGCCAAGGCTGCACCCGATCGTCCAAGGAGTAAGGCAGAGCTGCCATCGCTTTTCCGAGCCTCTACCGTCACCCCCAGAATCTAAAATAAACAATTGTACTTAGATTGTTGTACCTAGGTTTTCGTCCCTAGGCTTTCTTTGTACAAGCAAGTTTGTATTGTGAAGTAAAAGTCCAGTCCTCCGATAATTGTTCTGTCCTTTTATATTTCATAGCAAACACGATGGAGACTCTACCGGGGACAAACTTCTCTATGGCTGAGGAGTTGGTGACGCAATCGGATGCAGCCAAACTTGGCTCCACGCAATAGAAGATGGTCGTCCGCTTCGACCAACAGGCGTTTGAAGAAATGCTCTCTGAGGGAAGCGCTGGCCCGATCCAGAAGTAGACCCACACAAAGAAAGCTCACAGCGAGTGGAGGCCAAAATTATTTGCTCCTCCCCATGCTCTGGACGGAGTACTCTCTGCTGCCCAAGACGGCGAAGGCGACTCTCGCACGGCCCCACTTCGAGCCATAGAGCACTCTGCTGTCCCCAAGTCCGACAGAGGAAAGCACTACGATGCTGGACTTGCAGGGGCAAAGAGCGATCCTATGTGCTCCAGGAAGAAATCGAACAAGGGCACTAGCCGCAAGACGAAGACTCATGCGGCCAAGATTGCCAGCCGCATGAATGATGACCATGCGGCCGAGACTGCTAGCCAAATGTATAATACTCATGCGGCCATGATTTCCAGCCGCTTAGAGAACACTCATGCGGCCAGGATTTCCAGCCGCATAGAGAAGACCTATGCGGCTACAACGGCCAGCCGCATGAAGATTGTTGATTCCAGCCGCATGACGCCTACTCCACGCGGCTCTGTCTTCGACCGCCTCTCCTATGGTCCTGATCTCTTGTGCTCCCAAGAAAACATGTCTGACTCTCTCCAGCACCACTTAGACTCTTTCTACTATGTGCCCTCACGCACTAGAGCGAAGAAGTCTTGGGCAGCACGAGCTTGGCAAGCTCGATCCGCTGATCCGACCTTTGACCATCCGAGCGTCCCGTATACTGTTATACGAGCCTCAGATGAGAAGTTGTACAGAACCACTCGAGTCCAGCCCCCGACGGTAAACGGACAGAGAGGTTCGCAAAAGTCTCCCAAAATTTAGGGAGCGAACATGGTCGATCCAGACCCATCTGACTTGCCTGAGGCCATCCTCCAAAAATGCAAGGAAAGAGAAGGTGCATCAGGGTGTAAAGTGTCCTCCTATGGACGTCACTGTACCCAAGTCATCTTCAACTGCTGTTGTAATAATACGACGATACGAGAAGACCGACAGTCCGTCTTCCAAAGACTGCAACAACCACATTCAGAAGATGAGGCACTTTCCGTCGTCTCCTGCAACTCTGCTCAGAAAATCCCTGTCGATGGGAAAAGGAAGAAGACAAATATTCCTAGCCCAAAGATTTCAACCACATGACTAAGAAATTATCATCTAAACGGGTGCCCACCACCGGAGTTTTCTAAGGTACCCGTTCAAAGATGAAATCTACTACAGTGGGAGATTCATCGTCCACACCACTGGGGGTTGCTGGGACTGGGGGTAGCACTCCTTAGAACATCCATGATAATTCGATGTTCTAAGAAGATGAGCCCGAAGAAACATCTCTCCCATCAGATACAGAAAGGGCAGACGTCCCCGAGGACGTCCACGACTCCCAAGATGAAGCAAACTCTGAAGCTGGGGGTACTATCCCTTCTGAATCCGAACCAGAGGAGAATATTCCCACATACCCCGATGACTTCTCGCTACAGGGGTATAATTCGGAGGGCATGTCCTCCACCATTCCGTCCATCTCTCCTCATGCAAAGACGGTGTTCATGACGGACAGCAACCAAGGTGGTTCCAGTGATCGTCAACACATCGACACTCTGGAGGCCATACTGTAAGCCTTGGTCAAGTCTGTGGACGAGATCAAAACGGCCCTTCTAACTCTCCAAGGAGGGACGCCTGGCCAAATAAGCGTGGGTCCCGCGATCAATACAGACTCGAACTCAGCGGCACCGAACCCGGGCAACAATCCTCCTGAAATGACGGCCCCTACCGCTGTGGATGAGGCCAGGAAAGCAAGAAGAGAGGTCCAGGAGCTCCAAGCCATGTTTCACGCTCTAGAAACCTCTCAAGACCTCAGAATACGGCAACCATACCCTGCAGCATGGAGGGATGTCCCCTTCCCAACAAGATATAAGCCGTTCAATATCAATCCTTATGATAGCAAGACCTCCGCAAGTCGGTATATCACTTACTTCGTAGTCACCACCGACCATTTGCCCTATGACGATGCCATCCTTACACGATTATTCACCGGGGCATTGGAAGGAGTCGCCTTCGACTGGTATCACAACCTGCCAGACAACTGCATCCACTCCTTCGCCAGCTTCAAGCGCATGTTCTTGGAGAGGTTCTACGAAGTAGGACAGGACATAACGATGTCCACCCTCATGGACGTCGTTCAAGGGGAGAAAGAGCTGACAAGGAACTATATTGAGCGGTTTCGCCAAACCGCAATGAAGCTGCCCTCTAGAAACCCGAATTCCTCCTTAATTAAAATTTTCCAAAAGAGATTGCTTCCAACGATCAGCCTCTGGATGGGCAAAAGTCAATTCAAGGACTGGAAGACGTTTATCATCAGTGCCACAAGCGCCGAAGAACGATTGAAGAAGGCTCACCAACTGGGATTGCACATCTCAGAGGGAGAGGACAAGGGCAGGCATCCCAATGCCAATACCAACAATGGGGGTAGCTCCACCAACAACCGGGACAACAAGGGCAAGCAGGCTATGGTGGCCGACACAGCACAGAAACCTGAGCCAAAACTGGCAGACAAGCAATAGCCACAAATGACCTACTCCTTTGAAGACGGCCACGTCAAGCCCATCTTGGACATGCTCATACAAGGGGACAGAATTTAGCTCCCTCCTCCAAGATGGGAACCTCGGCCGACAGAAATAGAGAGCCTGAAGTACTGCCACTACCACCGCGACGTCCACTATGCTATACACGACTGCTACCAACTGAAACAGTACATCCAACATCTCATCGATTCGAACGCTCTGGCCATCAATTTCGAAGAGGTAACCGTGGCAACCAATATGGTGTCAGTACAATTTGGCAGCTTTCCTCCAACCAAAACTCAAGACGGTGTGGTCCCCATCCCTCTGGCGACAATGGAGATTGCTAATCTTCCACCTCCTTGAGATCAGGCTGCTGGTCTAGTGCCCCTCACCACATCACGAGGGGAGGTCATGTGGGTCCATTTAGACTTGGTATCAGAGGTGACTCAGCCCACACCATCTTCTATTTGTAAGAAGAAGAGTAGAAAAGTCAGGTCCTGCCGTACAATCTCGGCAGATATCGAAGAAGCTACAGCCGTCGTCACTCGTTCTGGGGCACAATCCCAACCCGTGGCTGATAACTCGGCTGAATATCATCAGCCCGCTACGACTGACGCTCCGGGACCTTCTCAGCCTCCGACGACCGACAAGCCTAGGCCGAAGGAGACTCGCTTTGACAAATCCCTCCGAAAAGAGGCACCGTAGGGGCTGGAGAAGCCCTACAACTTCGACATCTTGGCGCAATTGGCCAATACACCGGCCAAGTTATCATTATATGAGCTTCTGAGACTCTCAAATGATGTTCGCGTGGCTTTGAGCAATGTACTCCAAAATGCCGACGCGTACCTGGCTCAGGTCAACCTCACGGGAGAGAACCCGCCTGCAGATCTCTAAGACAGCGCTTGCACGGGAGCGATGCCCAACATTGTCTTCACTCCGCAGGACATGCTCATCAAAACCAACCTGCACGATCGCCCGTTATACTATACTGGATATATCGGCGACGTAAAGGTGGATCGAATGTACATTGATCCTGGCTCTTCCATAAGCATTATCCCGAAGAGTCTGTTACATCATCTCCGCATCCCTATACATCGCCTGACGCCTACAAGCACCGCCATCAACGGTTTCAATTCAGGCAGGAGCTACCAAATTGGGAAGATTCGTCTGAAATATCAAATTGGCGATCTCCAGTCGGAAGTCACCTGTTACGTCATAGATGCAGACACTTCTTACAACATCCTCCTGGGGCGCCCTTGGATACACGATTATATGATCGTGCCTTCCATATTGCACCAATGCTTCAAGTATGTCTACAAACACGTCTTCGTAAGGGCAGAATTTGTCGACATCGATCCCTTCAAAGGGGTCGAATCCTACTACTCAGACTCCTGCCTGTACGAAAAGTTGAAGTGGCACCTTGGTGAAGGGGATGTGCAAGCTCGTACCGAGACAGCCACAGGATCAGAAGAACCTCTGACGATCCACCTCCAAGCTCACAAACCTGGCAAGTCCGCACCCCTTACCGCCACTCTGCGTAAGGACGCAATCAACCTCTTGGCACAAGAAGAGCAAATGATAATCTGGCTGCCAAGGTCCGGCCAAGTGCCAAGACCCACAATGGAGCCATAGACAATCAGGCTGCCAAGAGTCGGCCAGCCGCAAACAGAGAAGCTCAATCCCTCCGACAAGCCAATGACGATATGCCTTCCCGAGAAGAGTCGTCACCCCGATGTAAGGTTTGGGACTTCTAGCGAACCAACCACTCCCCGTGCAGTATCGAGTACCAAACTGGGGGTCGCTAGTCTGCCAACAACTCCACGTTCTGCTCTACCAGCTGAACCCCTGACGATCAAGCTGCCCAGGTCGTCCTCTCAGTCTTGGTTTATACTAGGGGTAGCCGAAGAGGAACCGGAGCTAGCCAAGTATGTGGCTACCCACACTGATGTTCCCTCCGCAGATGATGTAATCCCGCTAGAAAAGATACCTTACTTCATCAATAAAGGGCTGTCTTTGAACTACCTCGAGCTTAATAAGCTTTGTACAATGTATGCTATAGAACACGGTATAGGCACTCACCTACACAAAGGTGACAAATGTGTACACCGCAAACCAGCTTACTCCAGTGGAAGACGCTTACCGCATAATCGAGGGAGGGGACCATCCAATCATCTTCGGCCGGAAGGACGATCCGCAGCCCTTCACCATAGAAGAAGTCGACCTTGAATCAGATGCCGGAAGACTGCCTCTGTATCTTTATAGCCCCCAATCCAAATATCTCATACAAAAACAGGAGTATAATCTGGAGACCATGCCAGGCTTGAACTACGGCACTGACCGACGACTACCTTTAAAGTCGCCAGTCCCTGCTGGCAAACCACGGGACAACTATAGCAAGACTCGATGTGGATTAGGGTATGTTACACCAACAACGACCCCTGAAAGTTCAGATAAAGAATGTGACTGTCATTCACATTCAACCGGGTCACCAACTTCTGACTAGGATACCAGCATCGAAGACGTATTCAGACAAGTCCTGTCAGTCATCATGGCATTCGCCGACGCTTACGAAGAAGATGAAGACATTCCTGAAATCCTCGAGCTAGAGCCGTGGGCCCAACAGCTGGATGCACAATGGAAAAAGCGGTTCGAACAGAGAGAACCTCTCACCGAAGATGAGGTTATACAAGTCGACCTAGACAGCGAATCTTCTCCAAAACCAATCTTCGTCAGTAAAAGCCTAACAGACGAAGAGCGAGAATCGCTACTGGAACTTGTCAAAGAATATATTGATGTGTTCGCCTGGAGCTATAAAGACATGCTAGGACTAAACCCCGAGGTTGCCCTTCACAAGCTCAACATTCGGCTAGATGCAAAGCCGGTCAAACAACAACAGCGACGCTTCCGCCCGGGCATCATGGATGCAATCGAAGCTGAAGTCAACAAACTAATAGCCAACGGCTTCATTCGTGAGGAACAACATCCTGACTAGGTCACCAACATAGTACCAGTCCTCAAGAAGAATAGGAAGATTCGAATCTGTATCGACTTCCGTAATCTGAACGAGGCATGTCCCAAAGATGAATTCCCCCTCCCTATCACAAACGTCATGATTGACAACACCTGCGGCTTCGAACGTATGTCATTCATGGATGGCTTCTCAGGGTACAACCAAATCAAGATGTCTCCTGACGACGAAAAGCATACATCATTCCGAATACCAATTGGCACATACTGCTACACAGTCATGCCTTTCGGTTTGAAGAATGCTGGTGCCATATATCAAAGAGATATGAGTATCATCTTCAGAGACCACTTACGCAAGACGGTGGAGTGCTATGTTGATGATATCGCCGTCAAGAGTCGCTGAAAGGAAGACCATCTCCAGGATCTGAGGACGGTATTCGACCTGATGCAAGCACACAACCTGAAGATGAATCCCACAAAATCCTTCTTAATTAGGCGTATCCAGCGGAAAGTTCTTGGGTTTCATCATCACCGCCCAGGGTATCCATGTAGACCCTGAGAAGACGAAGGCAATCATGGAGATGGGTCCCCCGAGAAATCTCCGTGAACTCAGAGGCCTTCAAGGGAGGCTAGCTTACATCATGAGATTCATTTCTAACCTCTCCGGGCAATGTCGACCATTCACCCATCTCATGAAGAAAGGTATCTCATTCGTATGGGACGAAGCATGTCAGCGTGCCTTCGACAACATCAAAGAATATTTGTCGAACCCTCCTGTCCTGGTGGCCCTGGTTGCTGGAAAACTATTCCTGCTCTATGTACGCGTAATGGAGCATTCTTTCGGTGCTCTGCTGGCACAAAACAATGATGTAGGCCATGAACAAGCCATATATTACCTCAATCGAATGGTTATTGGGCCAGAGTACCGATACACCGCCGTGGAAAAGGAATGCCTCGCCCTGGTGTTCGCCATTCAGAAGACGCGACACTATGTCACGGGACAAACCATACATGTGATCTCACGAGTCAACCCTCTCAGGGTCCTCATGACTAAACCAGGGGCACTCAGCTCTCGCCTCGCTACATTGGCAATATTGCTGTCCCCCTATCATATGATCTTCGTCCCACAAATGGCTGTTAAAGGTCAAGCCTTGGCAGACTTTTTGGCAGCCCACCCGGGCTCGAAGTCGTCCAGAATATATGAAGAAATCCCAGATGAGGTCGCCGACTCGCATGCAACCTTCCACGACGATCTATGGCGAATGTTCTTCGACGGTGCTTTGAGAACTGGACCCAAGGGCAACATCGTCGTCGGAGTCGGGGTGGTGCTGGTTTCTCCTTCCGGATTGGTGATTAACCGCGCTTACTCTCTCACAGAGCCCTGATCTAACAATGTGGCCGAGTACAATGCTTTGGTCATTGGCCTCCAACTTGCAAGAGAGCTGGGGGTAGAATATCTTAAAGTATACAGCGATTCTCAGTTAATCGTCAATCAGATCCGGGGCTCGTATGAAGTCCGCCACGAAGACATGATCCCATATCATCAAATAGCGATCAACATTATTTCGTCATTTGAGGGGTTCTTTATCGAACAGGTTCCCAGACTCCGAAATATCGAAGCCGATGCCATAGCAGGCCTGGCCGCTTCCCTAGAAGCGCCAAATCATACTCATCAATCGGTAGATGTGATAGGCCACGAACTGGTCTGCCCCAAGAACAACGTTCAATTTGTGGCGAGTTATTCCGCTCAGACGATCGACGAAGTCCCAGACTGGAGACAACCATTCATTGACTTCGTAGTCTACGACATCCAGCCCGAGAACCCAAAAGAGGCCACCTCTATCCGAAGGCATTCTCTCAGATTCTTTTACGATACAGAGACGAAAATGCTGTATCGTCGATCCTATGATGGATTATTGCTTCGATATCTGTCAAACACAGAAGCCAAAGAAGCCATACGCGAAGCTCACGACGGTGTCTGTGGGGCCCATCAGCCTGGCCCTAAATTGTAAGACCGTCTTCGTCGAATGGGCTACTATTGGCCTACAATGGTAGCAAATGCGATAGACACTGCTAGAAAGTGCAAAGCTTGCCAAGTCCATGCGGACTTCATCCACCAACCATCCGAATTTTTACATCCGACAGTGGCGTCCTGGTCGTTCGAAGCATGGGGAATGGATATCATCGGTCCGATTACTCCATCTTTCTCCCGAGGACATCGCTTCATACTCGCAATCACAGATTACTTCTCCAAATGGACGAAAGCTGTCCCACTTGCAGAAGTAAAGACTTCAAACGTGATCAGCTTCCTCAAGAATCACGTCATCTATCGCTTTGGATTTCCCCGAAGGATCATGCACGATAATGGTCCGCAGTTTGCAAGCCACGCCTTCTATCGGTTCTGCGATAAGCATCGCATCCAGAATATTGCTTCGACACCATACAATCCGGCAGCAAATGGGTTGGCAGAGGCATTCAACAAAACAATCATCAAACTTCTCAAGAAGTTTGTCTCTTCCAACAAACGCGACTGGAACGAGAAGCTTGGTGAATGTTTATGGGCGTACCGTACTACAGTCCGAACGACCACTGGGAATACGCCATTTTTCCTGGTGTACGGGAGTGAGGCAGTCCTCCCATTAGAGACTCAAATACCCTCGCTCCGCGTCGCCCTTACTTACCAATTGACGACGGACGATAACTACCGGCACCGACTACAAGAGTTGGAGGCCTTAGATGAAAAGCGCCTCTTGGCTCAGCAACGAATCGAGCTTTACCAAGCACGCATCTCTGAAGCCTTCAATAAGAAGGTTAAAATCAGAACATTCCAGGTGGGCGATCTCGTCCTGGCAGTCCGAAGGTCGATGGTCATGACTCACAAGACCGCCGATAAATTCCAACCAAAATGGGAAGGGCCGTTTATCATTGAGGCCGTATTCTCCAACGGTGCTTACTGCCTCGCAAAACAAAATGGAGACTTGCTCATGTTGCCCGTCAACGGCAAGTTCCTGAAGAAATATTATGTTTGAACGATATTTTCCAGATTATCGAGCCATGTACCCGCCGGTACTGCTGAACTCACACTCTCACAAAACTCTAGATTATCGTGTCATGTACCTGCTGGTGCCGCTGAACTCATTTTCACAATATTCCAGATTATCGAGTCATGTACCCGCTGGTACCGCTGAACTCACTTTTACAATATTCCAGATCATCGAGTCATGTACCCGCTGGTGCCGCTGAACTCACATTCACAGAAATCCTAGATTGCTGAGTCATGAACCCTCTCGTACCGCTGAGCTCACGTCCTCCTTCCATAGAAATCCTAGATTATCGAGTCATGTACCCGCCGGTACCTCTGAACTTGCACTTTGATTCCAAAATTCTTGGATTATCGAGTTATGTACTCGCTGGTACCCCTGAACTTACATCCCGGTCACTCTTTCGGGGGTAAGTTATGTATGACCATACCTCTGAACTTTCTTTCTGAAGGAGCTCCTTTCTCATGATCCACTACCCGCACTCCCAGTGCACAAAAAGGGTAACAGATCTACAAATTTCCAAAACGACCATGTCGATGTTACCTTTGAGTCATCTCAATTCTGCCAAAAACAAATCACCCCTCTACATAGAACTTCCATGTCATCATTACATCTGAGTCGTTCTTTGTACCCCCTTTATTGAGCCTACTCCTGCCATGTCCTCATTACCTCTGAGTGGAAAGGCTCCGTCGAAGAAACCCTCATGCTTGCCATGTCCTCATTACCTCTGAGTAAGTATGTTGATTCCCTTTCGACTCATTATCTGTACCCATAACCGGAGTACGCCAAGGATAATGGGTCCACAAATATCCTCCGTAGAGTCCACTCCTGCCATGTCCTCATCACCTCTGAGTAGAAAGATTCTGCGGTAAGAAAACCCTCATGCTTGCCATGTCCTTATTACCTCTGAGTAAGCATGTTGGTTCTATTTCATCCTATTATCCGTATCCTAACCCAGGGTACACCAAGGATAATAGGCCCACAAATATCCTGTGCTGAATTTTTCAGCAAAGGCCCATCATTCCTCATCATGCCCCGGGAGCCCAGCTGCTACATGGCATTCCTTCTCCCGATACTCGGAACGTCCACGACAACATTAACGTGGAACCGTTCTTGGTATCCCAATCAAACTTGTTATCCGTACCTAAAAACCAAGGTATGCCAAGGGTAACAGGTCCACAAACAAGTCCCTCTTACAGGGCAAACATCACCATAATACCACAGGCACAACAAGCAATACAAATGAAGGGTATAATAGAAAATACTCTTTATTTAAAAGTCGAAAAAAGCGTTACATATTTTGGGACCATGTCCCTCTCAAAAAGAAAAGAAAAGGAAAACAGAAACAAAAGAAGGAAAGGCCGACTATAGTTCGGTATTACACAACTCCAAGAGACAGTTTCTCACCAAGGCAGTACCCCGCTCAAGCCTCTGTCTAGTTCGGCGCTCAGCCTCCTGGGACAACCTCTCCCCATTATCCAGGTCCATGAGTGCCCGCCAGTCGTCGTCCAACTTCTTCAGAGCCATTTCCAGGTCAGCCGAAGCTTGATTGACTTTATCAGCCTCCTGGATAATTAGCCCCCTATCGATCCGGGCAGCCTCAAGCTCAGACTCAAAGAAAGTTAACTTCCTCTGAAGCTCAAGGATCTGCTCCCACGTGTCAGTAATCCCGCGGAAGGCAGTCGCTTCCCGAGCCGTAAAATCTTCACTCTAATGGCTCAATTGATCATATGGATCAGACAGAGTGCGAAGATCCTTCAGTATGGCCGACCTGGTTTTATCCTGAGTAGCCTTCGCCTTCTCTATAGCAGTTATGAGGGAGCCGCTCTCCTGATCTATAGCAACAGACAGATCAACCTGCCGCAGTACCTGAAGCTGGGCCACCAGCTGATCAGTCTCCAGCAATTTTGCTTCCAGAAGTGCAGCCACCCCAGCCCCACCAGGAAGGGCCTTAAGGATATCAATTTGACCCTGGGCGCATTATCGGGCCAAGACGAAAGTGGTCCCTCTCTCCACAGCAGCTTCTATCCCCCTTTTCAAGTGACGATAAAAACTGTCGACTACGTCCTGTAACGCTTCGTCCAGGACCTCTGTAGAGGACGGCGTCAGAGGAAGCGTGGCCGGCAGCATCGAAGGAGTGGTACTAGAACTTGCCACCAGGGGGGCAACTTCTGAGCAGAATGATGCACGGATAGCGGCTAACTCTTCCTCTGCCACCCGAAGAACCTGGACACTTGGCAGGGCGGAGAGGTCGACTCTCGGGGCCGTCCGAGCAGAGGAAGACACAAGGACCATCGTCCCCTGCCCCGGTTGTCCCATCACCAGACTTGCCGAACTCGAGCCCGCAGGAGGCCCATCAAGACGAGCCAGAAGGGGAGGGGGTATGCTCCTCTCCGCCAGTGCCCCTTCGGTAGAGTCTGTCTCAACAATGTCCATCCTCGGCACTGGAGAGGCAGGACCTGCATGTCCATGACAATGATCAATCGACGTGACCCAAAGGATGTGATGATAGAGCAGATAGGCCTCCTCGCAAGTTAAGATTCAGCTTATCTTACCAGGAGAGGAGCATGGAGGCTACAGCTCGTTCGCAGCTGGCATGGTCTCCTCACCCGCGATCTCCAAATTAAATTCGGCCGGCTCCTCTGACCCAGCCACCTCGGAGGAAGAGGTAACTCGATCAGCATCATCTTGATGGAATTCAGCAATTTCAGGGACAGGCTCACCGGAGCCCCTATCATCCCGAGTCACGACCTCAGCAACTTGAGGGTCCTCTTCTTCTGACGCCTACAAGAGGGAAAGAAGATGATTAAAATCAAAGCTAGAAGAAAGAAAGAACCGGTAGTAACTTATTTACCTCTGATGCGGGGTCAACTTCTTTGTCTCTTTCCTTTATAGTTAGCCCCCGGTGTCTGGTCACAGCCAGTTTCCGAGAGCGAGAAATACCGTCGACAGGAGAAATTTGTCTGCTATACTTTCGTGCATAGCCGGGCGCAAAGGATGGCTGATCTACCACCATCTCATCTGGCAAAACAGGCGGCTGATTCGCCCCTACATCTGCCACCGGAAGGGAAGAGTCATCTCCATCATGCTCGTCGCCTTCGTCATCTGCAGCAGCGGAGTCCGAATCCGGCACCTCGACTCTGTTCTTCCTCTTTCTTGTCTTGGCCCCCTGGGAACCCTCATCCAGGCCGGTACCAACGATGAAACTGACACCCGGGTTAAAACCGACATGGGGCTTGTTTGCCATGACATGATACAGAGCCGCCATATACAAGATCTCTACTGAGGCCTTAATAGCAGGGACTGAGAAAATGGTACGGGTATGGAATGAATCATAGTAGTGCCAGGCCCTGATGCCGTCAAGAAGGCTACCTTCGAAATCCAGACAAGAGCTGGGACTGTCTAGAAAAAGCTGACTATATCTAAATTGCCGGGCAAACCTACTAGGCAGATAAGGCTCCAGAAAGACAGTATTACGGTTACAATACACCAGATGAGCGAGGCGGATGTTACGCAGCCACAAAAGCATCTGGCCATCCAGAAGTTAAGGGGGTCCAATACCGTCGAGATGGACAGCCGCTATTTTCTCATCAGTAAAACGAGGGACAGATACGAAAATATTGTACATGTCTGCCCTCGCCAGTGCCATCCGACAAGCACGCATGGTCTCGAATTCCTAAGACTCATTACGATAGCAGAAGATAAAAGCGTCGTCATCAGTTATGCCGTCTTCAGAGCCCGGTCTCATCAAAGACGGATAATGCATCAACAGCAACCCCTCAGATAATGATAGGGCAGCTCAGTCCGTTCAAAATCTTTTGTCATATCGCGGGCAATGACCTTGGATGTGAAAGTACGAAGGCCACGGTGTATGCTGCACACTATGGCCGGGAGGAGAGCTAGCTGGACTCGTAAAACTAACTTTACAGTCGGAAGGATAAAATTGCGACTGATCCTCTCGATAGAACCTGCTCCTCCCGAGACTACACAATTTTGCAGCCATATCATCAAGAATCCCGTCAGGAGCGCCTTCTCTGACAACCTTGGGTGTCCTGTTAAAAATAACCGAAAGAGTTGGTCTGACTCCCGAATCTGTCGTTAGTGGTGGCCACCCTCTTAGTTGACGACACTAAGGCTTTCACCGCCTCCCGGGATTGAGGACATCGGAAAGTAACTCGACCTGAGGCACCCATCGTAAAGAGATAGCACACCCAGTCTTTGGTGTGGGGAGCATTCCCTTCCGAGATGCTATCCTTTTTGGCTATCTGATGACATGTGCTATAGTAGCACAATATCTCTTGATAAAGAGCCACGAAGCCTGGATATCGTCTTTCCAACTCTTCGAAGTCCTCATTCGTGGGAGTATACGCCTCAAAAGCTTCGTCCCCCCAAGGAAGCTTGGAGACCGCGTGCATTTCGTGGAGCGCAAGCCCCATCTCCCCTACGGGTGTATAGAAGGTTCCCGTACGGCGTTTATACATCTCCAGCAGAGATATAAATAATCTTTTGTTTATGGGAAAGCTGTGGCTGGTGCCCCGAATAGCATGGTAAAGACCAATCTCATACAGAAAGGCCTCATACTTTTGCAAAATCTACATAGACAGATTGGTCCACGAGGGAATGGGATATATCCAACTAGGGAGCATCAACCGGATGGGATAAGAGCCCCTCCGAGCAAGTTGGTTCATAAAAGTGTCGGCTATAGAAAACGTGAAATTGGGACCCGGCACATTTAAGAAAGTACCCGGGGCCAATCCTATTACAGAACGGCTGGTGTGCACCTTACCCGCACACACTGACTTCAGGCTGTTGTTATAATGGATGTCTCCCACAAACATTCCACTTCGGGTAGGAGTTAATGACTCTTCCATCTTTCGGTCCAGTGGGAGCATATTGAACCAAGATAACGGGAAGTGACGCTCCATTTGGGGGATGCGAATCGCCGTCCCGTTAGAAACAAAACTCCAGTTCTCAGACACCTCCAGAACCTGACTGTTCTTCACAGTCAAGGCGTCACCAAAGAAGAACGCAGGCTTCAAGTATTCTCCTTCTAAATTCCCCGAGTTCATCATAGCGTTAAGAAAATAGAAAGGCTGGTTCTTGAGGGCATTCAATCTTGTCGGAGGCTCGTCACTCGGAAACTGGTCCGCCATATGCCAAACTATATGGTCGTACCTATAGCCCAGAGCAGCTTGGACACTACCTACCAGGAGTTCTCCAGTAGCATTAATCGGCAAATTCACTGAGAAGAAGACAGAAAAAAGATAAGTTAAAAAGATGGACAAAAAGAACTGATGGGTGCTTTCGAGTTTATGCGGCCCCAACTCAACGAAGCCTCATGCGGCTCAGGAGAACATTTATGCGGCTCCAACTTAATGAAGCCTCATGCGGCTCAAGCTCAGAAGAACGCTTATGCGGCCCCGTTCAATGAAGGTTCATGCGGCAGTGCTCTCAGAGGGCCCTCAGGGTTCAGATAGGTTCACACAGACAAACTGTAGAACCCTAGAGGGGGGGTGAATAGGAAAATAAAAAATAACTAGTACAACAGAAGCAATATATGACAAACAAAAATAAAGACTGAGAAGATCAAACACAAGATGTATCCTGGTATCCTCGCTTGAGGCAATCCAGTCCCGAAACTCTCTCCGGCTTAAATCCACTATTTAGTCAAATAATACACACGAGTTTGGACCCGAAGAACTCGCCAACTTCAACACGAGTTTGGATCCGAAGACTCGCCAACTTCAACACACGAGTTTTCTTACGAAGGCTCGCCAACTTCAAACAAATGAGAAGAGAAACTTGTTGATCTTCTAACACGTGAAGATCGAAATTTACAACTCTTAAGTACTCTATCACTTTGGGAGAGGATGACAATTAAAAGCTTGAAGAGTATTAATGGTGGAGCTCTTGGTTGTTGGAAAATTTATGGCAAGAGTTGGTAAAGTCCTCAAGAGAGAGAGGGCTTTCTTTTATAGAGAAACCAAGAGTTGGAGGCATTTAATGCTTCTGAATACAGGCAAACCGGCATGCCGTCGGTATGCAGCGGTATACCGTCGGTATACCGACCAAATAGTAACAGTCATATTAATGACCGTTTGAGAGCATTAAATGCGGCCACTAATGCTAGTCAGAGCAATTTAAAAACCAAATATTTGAAACTCGGTATACCGCCGGTATGCCGGAGCATGCCGTCGGTATGCCGACAATTTGACACAGCAAGTTTTGGGTTGCTAAAAATGGTATACCGTCGGTATGCCGGAGCATGCCGTCGATATGCCGACAATTTGTCACAGTAACTCTTGGATCGCTAAAAATGGTATACCGCCGGTATGCCGGAGCATGCCGTCGGTATGCCGACAATTTGTCACAGCAACTTTTGGGTCGCTAAAAACGGTATACCGCCGGTATGTCAGAGCATGCCGTCGGTATGACGACAATTTGTCACAGCAACTTTCTGGACACGAAAATCGGTATACCGCCGGTATGCCGAAGCATGCCGCCGGTATACCGACAATTTGTCATAGCAACTTTCTGGGCTCTAAAAACGGTATACCGTCG
Source organism: Iris pallida (assembly GCA_029216955.1). Classification (NCBI taxonomy): domain Eukaryota; kingdom Viridiplantae; phylum Streptophyta; class Magnoliopsida; order Asparagales; family Iridaceae; genus Iris; species Iris pallida. Next base: position 10,719,527 of record JANAVB010011200.1, on the reverse strand, counting down.
GTATGCCGAAGCATGCCGCCGGTATGCCGCTCTGTAGGTATTTGATTTTTGACTTGTTCTTTTACTTGTCATCCGTCCTTAGGTGTTTACAGATATACCTAGACTTGTACAGACATGAAGACTCTAAGTAGGAGGACGCCATCTTATGCAAGGAGCGCCGGTAGCTGCTTCAATCTTCGATACGAAGGATGGATGCTCTGAACGGAAAGTCTTTATGTAGTTGAGCTTCTGAGAGGATATGTATCTGAAGACGCAGAAAACTATACTACGAAGATGCTGTTAATAATCAAAATAAAATGTGCCAACAATCTCCCCATTTTCATAATTGACAAAATAGAGAGATAGCATCTTCAGGGAGTAACTCCCCCGTCGGAAGATAACTCCCCCTCAATACGTTTTCTTCTGCTTTGTCACTTAGTCAAGGATGGAAAAACAATTTTTCAAAAAAAAGCAAGAATGATAACAAGATCATAAAATAACAAAGCATGCATTTATATATAGAAGTGAAAGCTTAATACATGTAAGATTGCCATACTATAAAAGACAACTAAAAGACTCTTCCCACGAGAGTTTGATAACAAGAGACAAACATAACCCAAGTCCCCGAAGGACTGCAAAGTACTAGGATCAACCACACAAAGGTTTCTGAAGGACCACAAAAGACAGAACATAAAAACAAACAAACACACATAACTAAACCACACATTATTCGAGACCATCATCCAAAGGGTAGCCAGCCCTAATCGTCCGCCGAGTCGTCCCCACCATCCTGAGCTTGTTGGTATGCCGACGTGTACCGACGGTATGCCGAGTTTCAAAACAGAACCTAATTCTGAAATAAAAAACGGCATGCCGCCGGTATACCGCTGTATACCGTCGGTGTGCCGGCCGAGAGGGATTATGGATCAAAGGATAAAATGCCTAATTCACGGCAAAGGAAGGTGAAGCGATCTTCCGGGAGCAGTTTGGTAAAAATATCGGCTAACTGATAGGTAGTATCAATAAATTCAAGACGAATATCTCCCTTTTGTTGATGGTCACGAAGAAAATGGTGTCTAATTTCAATGTGCTTCGTGCGTGAGTGACAAATCAGATTTTTCGTGAGATTGATTGAGCTAGTGTTATCATATTTAATAGGGGTGCAAGAATGAGAAATGCCATAATCTAAAAGTGTTTGTGACATCCAAAGAATTTGTGCACAACAACAACCAGCCGTAATATACTCTGCCTTAGTGGTTGAAAGAGCAATAGAATTTTGCTTCTTACTAAACCACGATACCAAAGACTTCCCGAGGAATTGACATGTGCCACTAGTACTTTTTCGTTCAATCTTGCATCCGGCAAAATCTGCATCCGAAAAGCCGTGAAGCTCAAAGGATGGGGATTTCGGATACCAAAGACCCATGTTAATGGTGCCTTTGAGATAACAAAAAATGCGCTTAACGGCACACAAGTATGATTCGTTTGGATTTGCTTGATATCGTGCACACAAGCAAACACTAAACATGATATCAGGGTGGCTAGCAGTTAAATAAAGTAAGCTACCGATCATACCTCTATACCTCTATACTTACGAATGTCGACCGATGTGCCATCTTCATCATTGTCAAGCTTTGTCGTTGTGGCCATAGGAGTCCTCATTGATTTGGATGAGTCGAGGTCGAAACGCTTGTGGAGGTCCTTTGTATATTTCGCTTGATTGATGAAGGTTCCTTTGGGTCATTGTTTGATTTGTAATCCTAAAAAGATGGAAAGTTCACCCATCATACTCATTTTAAACTCTTCCTGCATAACTTTAGCAAATTCTACACAAAGTGTGTTGTTAGTAGAACAAAAAATAATATCATCGACATAAATTTGAACCAATAAGAGAGTGCCATTATGAGATTTAATAAAAAGTGTTGTGTTAACTTTCTCCTTTGAAAAATTGTGAGAAACAAAAAAAGAGCTAAGGCGCTCATACCAAGCACGGGGAGCTTGTTTGAGGCCATAAAGGGCTTTGTGGAGTTTGAACACATGATTTGGAAATTGAAAATCTTCAAAGCCGGGAGGTTGTTTAACAAAAACTTCCTCTTTAATAATACCATTTAGAAAAGCACTCTTAACATCCATTTGAAAGAGCTTAAAGTCATTAAAATAAGCAAAAGCACAAAGCATACGAATGGATTCAAGCCGTACAACCGGAGCATAGGTTTTATCGTAGTCAATGCCTTCCTCTTGGTTATAGTCTTGAGCAACCAATCGGGCTTTGTTACGAGTCACTAACCCATCTTCATTAAGTTTGTTACGAAACACCCATTTTGTTCCAATAATTGGATGATTGCTAGGTTTTGGGACAAGTTCCCAAACCTTGCTTCGCTCGAATTGATTTAGCTCCTCTTGCATAGCTATCATCCAAAACTCATCAAGAAAAGCATCATTAACATTTTTAAGCTCTATTTGAGAGATAAAAGCCACATTTGCACAAAGATCACGAGTGGCGGATCTAGTGCTAACACTTGAGGAAGGATCCCCAATGATAAGCTCCTTAGGATGATTGGTGACAAATCTCCATTCTTTTGGGAGATCCTTTTGAGGAGGCTCGAGAGGAGGAGACTATTTTGATGGAGTCACAACTTCATTGTTAGATGAAGAAGGACGATCTTCAATAGAGGAGTTCTCCAATCCAAACGAGATGTCATCAATATCCTCGGAAGAGAAGAATATAAAAGAGTTGAGTTCATTAAAAGAGACATTGATTGACTCTTCGACAACAAGACTTCTTTTATTAAAAACATGAAAACCTTTACTATGAGTAGAGTATCCAAGGAATATTCCTTCATAGGCTTTTTCTTCAAACTTGCCTAGGATATCCTTGGTATTCAAAATAAAACAATTGCAACCAAAAACTTTGAAATATTCAATAGAGGGAATTTTGTCAAACCAAAGCTCATAAGGAGTCTTCTTAGAAATCGGTCTAATCAAGACCCTATTAATAACATGACATGCCGTATTAACGGCTTCTGTCCATAAATATTGGAGGAGCTTATATTGGTTTAACATAACCCGGGCCATATCGCCAAGGGTTCTATTTTTTCTCTCCACAACACCATTTTGTTGAGGAGTTCGTGGACAAGCAAAATCATGTCCAAAACCATTCTTTTCACAAAAACTTTTGAAATCGGCATTATCAAATTCTCCTCCATGATCACTTCTAATTTTGTTAATAGAAAAACCTTTCTCATTTTGAACACGTTTACAAAAGGCAACAAATTCACGAAAAGTATCACTTTTGCAAGCAAGAAAAATAACCCAAGTAAATCTTGAAAAATCATCAACTAAAACAAAGGCATAAAGCTTGCCTCCAAGGCTAGCAACTCTACTAGGCCCAAAAAGATCCATATGGATAAGTAGAAGGGGTCTAGAAGTACTCACAGAGTTGATTGATTTGAAGGAAGACTTTGTTAACTTACTCTTCTCGCATTCTTCACATAACATATCCTTTTTGAATAGGATACTTGGGAGTCCTCTTACGAGCTTCTTTGTAGCAAGACGAGAGATGGTATCCTTGTTGGCGTGTCCAAGCCTCATGTGCCAAAGCTAACTCTCATCATTTTTAGCAACTAAGCACCTGTCATTGTTAGTGTCTTCAACAAGATATAAAACATAGATATTGTTTTCTCTAATTCCTTCATAAACAATAGATCCATTAGAACTATCGGTAATGAAGCATTTGAGCTTAACAAACTTGATATCATAACCATTATCGGTAAGATGACTAATACTAAGAAGATTGTGTTTAAGATTAGTAACAAGACACACATTCTTAATACAAGGATAAGGAGGGAAACCTATATTACCATTCCCTATAATGTAACCTTTGAGATTGTTACCAAAAGAGACGTGTCCTTCCTTCTTCATCGATAGCATTGTAAATAATGAAGCATCCCTGGTCATGTGCCGTGAACAACCGCTATCGAGAATCCACTTGCTTCTAGCATGAGAAGGACTCTTCACCTACAATATAAGTTGAAGATGAACATTTTGGTACCCATGATCTTATGGGTCCTTGAGGGTTAGTCTTAGGAACCCACATAAAAAACTTTCTTGTTAACAAGTTTCCTTGTATGACAATAATTGGTCGTATGTCCATGCAATCCACAGTAATTGCAAATCATAGAGGATTTAGAAGAAGATATGTAAGAAGCATGCATGTGTAAATCTCTAGTATGAGGAGCTCTAGCATTAGTATTATGATGATGATAATAAAAAGCATGATGCGAAGTGTTTTTCTTAATAAAAGGTCCTTTCCTTGTGTTAGGAAAGGATTTGTGTGTAGTGTTCATGTATGAAGTATTCCTAGCATTGTGGTGAGTGTGGAGATGTCTAGGAGCATGCATGTGAGTAGTGTCCTTATTACCAAATTTCTTACACTGCATAAGAAGATCATTATACTTAATAGTAGTGTCATATTCTCTCCTATTAGCATCTTGAACTTTGTGTATAGCAAATTCATAAAAGCTTCTCATGGATTGAATCTCATCATCCTTTTTCTTGATGGTGTCAAGAGATTCTTGAAACTTGAGTCGTAAGGACTCTATTTCATCCGTGTCAGAAGCAGGAGATTTTCCCTTCACATCAATAATGATGCTTGAGAGCCTCTCTACTTCAAGTTGAAGAGCTTCAACCTCTTTAAGAGATTTCTTGTATTTATTCCGAACACATTTGTGCTCTTCACGTAATTCAAGAATAGCTTTCTCCAAATCATCATAGGTAAGAGTGTTTAAGGAGAAATCATCAAGTACCTCATCGGTTGCCATGAGACAGACGTTGGTATTGTGTTTGCACTCCTTGTCGTTGTCGAAGTCGCTCGCGTCGCTTTCACACCAAATGCTTGTGTTGGCGAACTTTCTGGAAGACGAGCTTCCCTTGCTAGGCTTCTCGTACTTGCTTGAGTCTTTTCTTATCATCAGACAATGCCTCTTGATGTGTCCGGGTCTTCTGTATTGATAGCACGCCGGATCTTCTTTGTTGTCCCGTCTGAAGCGGTTGGCTTTGTTGAATTTTAGGAACTTCCGGAAGTGCTTAGCTGTGAGAGCTATTTCTTCATCGTCGTCCGACTCATTGTCGTTGGAGCTATCCTTGGAGTAGGACTTTGTCGCTTTGAGAGCAAGAGATTTCTCCTTCTCTTTGGTCTTCTCCTTCTCCTTCTCTTGTATGGAAGATTCCTCTTGATCCTTCATATCGAGCTCATGAGTCATTAGCTTACCCATGAGGGTCTCAAGGTTCATGACTGTTAGATCGTTCCCCTCAATGATTGCGGTAGCTTTAGGACTCCAAACTTTCGTCAATCCTCTAAGAATTTTTCTGATCTTTTCATGAGCAAGATATTCCTTACCAAGAGAAGAGAGAGGGTTAATAATGTCACCAAAACGAGTAAACATGCAAGTAATAGATTCATCATGCTTCATTTTAAAGGACTCATATTCTTGCGTGAGTCTACTGATCTTGGATTCCTTCACTTGTGAAGTTCCCTCGTGTGTGACTTCAAGTAACTTCCAAATCTTATTGGAAGTCTTGCAAGTAGAGATTCGGTTGAATTCACTACTGTCGAGAGCACAATAAAGAGCATTCATTGCCTTGGCATCTGGACTTGCAAGCTTCTTGGTATTTTTAGTAAGTGTGTCTCGAAGGGTGTCAGAAGCAATATCCTCAATAACTCTAAAAGGAGTAGGAAGACCATTTATCACGCAATCCTATAAATCAAAATCTATGGACTTCAGATAAATGCTCATCCTAATCTTCCAGTAGTTATAGTTGGTTCCATCAAATAGGGGAGGCCTATTTGTGGAGTGTCCTTCATTGTGGAAGGTGTTGATACTAGTGTTAGAGGCCATGGATCACTCAAAGGGTGTAAATCCAAATCAAGAGAACAAAGCTCTGATACCAATTGTAGAACCCTAGAGGGGGTAAATACGGAAATAAAAAATAACTAGTGCAACAGAAGCAATATATGACAAATAAAAATAAAGAGTGAGAAGATCAAACACAAGATGTATCCTGGTATCCTCGCTTGAGGAAATCCAGTCCCGGAACTCTCTCCGGCTTAAATCTACTATTTAGTCAAATAGTACACACGAGTTTGGATCCGAAGAACTCGCCAACTTCAATACGAGTTTGGATCTGAAGACTCGCCAACTTCAACACACGAGTTTTCTTACGAAGGCTCGCCAACTTCAAACAAATGAGAAGAGAAACTTGTTGATCTTCTAACACGTGAAGATCGAAATTTACAACTCTTAAATACTCTATCACTTTGGGAGAGGATGACAATTAAAAGCTTGAAGAGTATTAATGGTGGAGCTCTTGGTTGTTGGAAAATTTATGGCAAGAGTTGGTAAAGTCCTCAAGAGAGAGAGAGGGCTTTCTTTTTTAGAGAAACCAAGAGTTGGAGGCATTTAATGCTTCTGAATACAGGCAAACCGGCTTGCCGTCGGTATGCAGCGGCATACCGTCGGTATACCGACCAAATAGTAACAGTCATATTAATGACCGTTTGAGAGCATTAAATACAGCCATTAATGCTAGTCAGAGCAATTTAAAAACCAAATATTTGAAACTCGGTATACCGCCGGTATGTCGGAGCATGCCGTCGGTATGCCGACAATTTGACACAACAAATTTTGGGTTGCTAAAAATGGTATACCATCGGTATGCCGGAGCATGCCGTCGGTTTGCCGACAATTTGTCACAGCAACTTTTGGGTCGCTAAAAATGGTATACCGCCGGTATGTCGGAGCATGCCGTCGGTATGCCGACAATTTGTCACAGCAACTTTTGGGTCGCTAAAAACGGTATACCGCCGGTATGCCGGAGCATGCCGTCGGTATGCCGACAATTTGTCACAGCAACTTTCTGGACACGAAAATCGGTATACCGTCGGTATGCCGAAGCATGCCGCCGGTATGCCGATAATTTGTCACAGCAACTTTCTGGGCTCTAAAAACGGTATACCGCCGGTATGCCGAAGCATGCCGCCGGTATGCCGCTCTGTAGGTATTTGATTTTTGACTTGTTCTTTTACTTGTCATCCGTACTTAGGTGTTTACAGATATACCTAGACTTGTACAGACACGAAGACTCTAAGCAGGAGGACGCCATCTTATGCAAGGAGCGCCGGTAGCTACTTCAATCTTCGATGCGAACGATGGATGCTCTGAACGGAAAGTCTTTATGTAGTTGAGCTTCTGAGAGGATATGTATCTGAAGACGCAAAAAACTATACTACGAAGATGCTGTTAATAATCAAAATAAAATGTGCCAACACAAGCATGACAGACAAGTTTGTGCGAATCTATGCGGCTCAGCGTAGCTTATGCGGCTTTGATTGGCGAAGCGCGTATGCGGTCACAGTGGCTATTCTTATACGGCTCGTAGCTCGGCCATAGGACGAACATGCGGCTCACAAAGGCTCGTGCATAAAGCATGCGACGTAGCCATAACAATTAGGGTTCTTTAGAATCACATAATGTCCTTACCAGCAATAGAGGGATGGACGTCAGGGTGAGCTACGGGTACGACGGCCGGCGGAGGAGCAGCCGCAGTCGAGGTAGAAGCAGTCTTCTTGCCCTTTGCCGTCGTAGTCGACAAAGACGCCACCTTCTTACCCTTCGCCGCAACGGTCTTCTTGGGAGCCATTAGTGATCGAAGAAGAAGATGACAAATCGGGGTAGGAAAGGTTCAAAGTAAAGGAGAAAGTAAAGCAGTTTTCTCTCTGAAACTCCTCTTATTTATAGGAGGACAAGAGGGAGGAACACGTAGACTAATAACCGCCTCGGAAAAGACGAAACCGACTCCTCAGATTTCATCCCCTCTCTCATAAAGGAGATTCACCCAGGGCATAAAATCTAAAGATTTAATGAGCCGACCCTTGGGAGTTCCCCTAAAGACGGCACTAAAACGAATTTGAGGCAATTAAAGACACACACACGTGGCAAGGAGCTATGCGGCCCGAAAGTCCCTTCGACTAATTGACTCAATGCGGCCGAGACATCCATGTGGCCGAGACATCCATGCGGTCGAGATATCCATGCGGCCAAGACATCCATGCGGCCATGACATCATATGCGGCCAGAAGAGTTTATACATAGCCATGCTTCTTGTTCAAAGTATTTCAATTTTGCAAATTAAAAACTTTGAAGGGGGTCTTGTAGAAGCATGGAAAAGAATGAAGAAAGATCCATGCGGCCAGGGAGCCCCATGCGGCTCAGAAAGCTCATGCGGCTCAGAGATCCATGCGGCTCAAACAAGTTCCATACGGCTCAGAGAGGAGCCACGTGGCCTACAAACAGCTCTTCCGTTTGTCCTTCACTGCATTAAATGCCTTGACGGCTGACAGCTCTGACACATAACAGCGCTGACATAAAAATACAATTATGACTCCGTCATAATGGCAGACTTCTAAGGAAATAAAGGAAATCTCTGACACAATCTTTCGAAATTCAGAAACCTTCATAAGGATTTGACACGCGCGGACAGTCGCGTGCGGCTCAAGTAGAGACCACTCCATGCGGCTCAGGCCGAAGCTGTCCCATGCGGCTCAAGCGAAGGCTACCCCATACGGCTCACGAAGACTATCCCCATGCGGCTCACGAAGAATATCCCCATGCGGCTCACGAGGACTATCTCCATGCGGTTCACAAAGAAGGCACCCATCATACACTCATGCGGCTCAGATCATTACCATGCGGTTCAAATGTTCAGGGGGCCACTCTCAAGCAGCCTTGACACGTAGCCAGTCTTATGCGGCTCAATGAGGAGCAACCTTCCTGCGGCTCAGATTTCTGCAGTGGTTCACGGTTAAGACACGTGGCATGATAGCAGGGTACGTGGCATCAAATCGATCGAAATCTATCAACAAATCCCAATAAAATATTGGGATCAAATCAGATTATTTACAATCAAGCAAATCAATGACACGTGTCGGGAAATCCGAGGTTGGCATGACAAATCAGAAGGATTTATGTCAATCATCATTAATTACCTACAAAAAATTTGATGCAATCACATTTATTGCTCAAAATCTCTTATATTCAAGATGAACGGCCCAGATCCAGTGATCCTTAGCCGCCGACTTTTAAGAATGGACAATCATTGCAAACCCTAATGATGCCCCCCACTCTTATAAATAGCAAGGTGCCATTCCCTTACGAAGAAGGAGATTCTCGGATAAAAAAAAGAGAGACACAGAGAGCCAGAGAGCTAGAGAGAGAATATACAGAGATCAAAAGGAGAGCATTTCTTCACCAACGCCAAGCAGTTCTTCTACAGAGCCAAGGCTGCACCCGATCGTCCAAGGAGTCATCGAAAATCATCTATCTGCAGCGGGACTGCTTAAAACTAGCATCTCATCCGGCGTCAGAAACGGCCACCACCGCCATCACGATTGATCAAAAAATAATTAAAATTACATCAATCATATGTCTCTCGAAGGAGTTCACACATAATCTAAATTAAAAAAATTAAAATTGTAAGCACGATCAACCCTCGTGATTTTATTACATCCAGAACAACAACATCTATGACATGTCCTTGGGTTAAACAACACAAACAAAAATATGTATTGGACCATAATAGTTGGATCTAAGATTCCTGCAAAATCGAATTAGAACAGATCTACATCTACTGACTATTACGCAACACAAATTTTATTGGACAACATAGTCGTATCAATCAACACGCAGATCCAAAGTGGATCTGATAACAATTGATGGAACTAGGGATTCCCAATACCGTTAGTTTGGTGTGCGTATTGATCGATAGAAGTTTAGAAGATCTAAGACGTGTTCTAACCCTTCATAGGCGGAAACTAGGGTTCACAAATTATACCTGCGGCGGGAAAAAGACAACAGTTCCTAGTAATTTTGAGCAGTCACGACCCTAAGATCTTCTGTACGTATTCCTTCCTCGGGTTGGATGTCGTATGGGCGATGATCTCCCAACCTTTTCTCTCCTAGGCAGCCCTCCCTTTCTCTCCTTACGTGAATCACGAATTTAGAGAAAATTTCTTATTTCTGATAAGTTTTTAATGGCCAGAGAATAGAAGATATATATAAGGCTATGGCAGGGACCATGAGGAAAAATTAGGGTTAGGTCTTCCAACGGATCTGGGTATCCCGTATTCAGCCCGAGCACACAACCCAGGCCCATTAACAATAGCTCGGTCTACTAAAGAGCTATTGTTGCACTACCTTCCTAATCTCAAATTATGATTGTGGGCTCCTTTTATTATATACTCGTTTGGCTCCCCATGTTAAGATATCTAATGTCCATAGATCAAATTAAGTTACTGACAACTATATTGATCGACATCTTTTATCCTTAAGTAGTACCACTCAATATTATTTGTCATGTCGAATATAATCCACTTGTAGGGTTTCATGACAATCCTTATGAGCTCCTTAAAGGGACATCATCAACCTGATGTATCGGGACATGGATTCCTTTTATAATCAACAACCCATCATACATAAAATGTTATAACCCAATTCATAGAGGTTGTGTAAACCCCCTAAAATTTCACTATAATTTTTATTTTTATTTTACATTTGTTTTACGATGGTATGTATACGTCGAGTGCGAATATGGATATGAATTGACATTTATTTTTGTTTTTACATAAAAAGTTTTACTATAGGTTTGGTAACTATAGAAATAAATATTTTTTATTTTCGAGATACATACACAGTAAATATTTTGTTTATAATTATTTTTTTGCCAAAGTTTAGTCATATGTTTTATTTAATTCCATCATTATAAAAATGTTTTTTAGTTATACAAGTATAGGAAATAAATGATATTTTCTTTATAAATATTATGTACTACTAGGAAAATGTTTTATATTACTGCATGCGAGTTGCGAGTGCACGGAATTTAATTCATGTAGATATTATAAATTTTTGAAATTATTTCTATCTTAATTTTAAATAAATAAATAAATAAAGTAGTTTAAACTATTTCTAATTAATATATAAATATTTATTGTGGTTTTATGAATTAATTATTATTATTATTTTTTATTAAGATATTTCAAAATTTATGGATTAATGTAAATCATTTATAGTAATTTAAATTTATATTTAATTTATTGATTTTTTAAAAAGTTTTACTTATAGATAAGATTTAGCTAGATACAAATTTGGATTTGTAATTGGATTTGATTGGTTCTAAATGGATTTGAATTAGCAAAAAAGGGTTTTAAATTTTTCCTAGTTCATATCCAACTAGGAGTTCCACCCATATATATAGGGGAGACTCCCTATTGTTTCCTCCATAATTTTTTTCACAAATTTCTCTACCAAACGTGAGTGCATCGTGACGATGTCCAATCATTTCCGTGTCAGCCGTGACGGCCTCGGGTCCGACCCCAGGTGTCTTTCCAATATGATAATTGTACATATGCATTGCATCATCTCCTCATTGTCGACTATCCCGACACGACAAATATCCAATTAAATCCTAATCCTAGCCCTAGTCTAGTCACCACTGCTCCCTACCTTCCATCGGCCTCGGCCTCGCCTCTTCTACTAGTGTCACCACAACCAGCCAACATCACTGGTGCCCGGCCAGAACTACCAAACCACCAGCAACCCAGCCTACAAACACCACCCCCGCAACCTTACTCCGCCACCATCCACCGGCACCACCGCCCCATCATCCCGTTCCACCGACAATGCCACAAAATCATCACCACCACCACCATAAATAAACCGAGAAACTCACCTCCATCCGGCGGAGCTGACCCCATCACGCCAGGACTAGCCCGTCCCCGCACACCTGACGCTGACCTAGCCAAGCGCTCAATATATCCGCAACTTCATCTACCGCTCCGGCGCCTAACCCCGCTCTTCCTCCCGCGCCTACTGTGGGGTCACGCCTCCGCATAGCAGCGGAGAGAGTCTCCTCCTCCTTGTTTCTTTCTTCCCGCAGGTTTCCGGACTCCTACGCCTGCGATCTGCCGACTGGGCCAACCCTCATCAGCGCCACTGATTGCGGCCTTCCGCCACCGTCTCCTTCGTGGATGACGAGGACCTCCGCCACTAGATCCATTCGATCCGACCCACTCCCGAAAACCGGACCCCTCTAGCGTGTCCTCGGTACCGACGAAGACCTGCGCCCTCGATTGTGAGCCTTCTGACTCTATCCCTCTCAAACCTCTCCACCTCTTTCCTTCACCTGTCCGAGCCCCCTCTTCCTTCCTCCAGCTCTCCCCCTCTCTCCGCTTCTCTCCCACTCTCACACTCCATCTCTCGCACTCGCTCCCTCTCTCCTTTCCCTTTTCTACTGGCTCCCCTCACCCTTTCATTCATTGGAAACCAATGACCTCTCTCCTTCCTTCATGCTTTTTCCCCTTTTCACTGATTGTTTTCTTTTTGTTTTTGTTTTGGTTGCCTCTCTCGAATAGAGAGAAGGCAGTGACAGCTGTGTTATTTTATTTTTATTTTTGTTTTTGTTTTTTTGTTTTATTTATTATTTTATTTTATTTTTCTTTTCTTCCTTTGTGTAAGAGAACAACAACTCATCTGTATTATTTAAATTTTATATTTATATTATATTATTAAGTATATATGTATAGATGTAGAGAGTAAATACTGGGAGTATTATGGTTATTATATACATTAATAGCTTTAAATATATTTGGAAAAAATATGTTATTTCAGAGTATTTCAAATATAGTTTTAACCTAATTAATATTTGACAAAAATATATTTTTGTAATAAAATATATTGATCTTGGGCCCTAAATGTATTCTTATGTGAGATTTTAAATAAATCTTTTTCATTATTACATAAATTTTCTATCTAATTTTAATTATAGTTTTTACCTAAATAGTGTTTTGACAAAACTTAAGGTCTCAGCCTATGTTTAAAGTATTTATCCAAAAATATATTTTGACTAGTAGATATTTTAAGTATTATAAATATTTTCTAAAAATCATATATATAATTATTTATCCAATTCTTTCGATTTTCATCATGTCCGTGACTAAGCCCATGATCCATATTCTCTTGCCAAATCTGTACTTCGTCCTATCGACTTTAACTAATCTGACCATTCTGGACCCGATGGAATACTCCGTGTCATCAACAGAGGCCATCTTGCATAGTTGTAACACAAAAGCCACATTTCGTGCCAGTATGATCTTCGCACCACACTAGGTGTCCCACCAGGAAAGATACCTTGCCAATAGCTGTCTATTTATTTTAGCTCATATTTTATGCATTTACTTATTATTTATTTTTTGCAAAATAAACTGTGTTGCATGGCATGATTAGATAGAATTTTACTATTTAGTTCTATTTCCTGCTATGTACTATTTTCTTATACATTGAACTTAGATTTAAGGGACCACCTTTTGTGTGTTTCATACATAGGCCTTGACACATTTGTACCACATTGTTGCGAGTCGCATAAAGAACTCGAAAATACGTGACTGGCTGGCCACCAGTACGTATAAACCGTACGATAGGATTAACCGCTAATAGAGGTTGCATGCTTAGTTTGACTTAGCGGTTAATAGAGGTTATATGTGTTGTGGATACAACATAGTAGAAATTAGGCAGGGAGGACAATACCTTAATATATGGGCTACTATGTACTTTACCTTTTGTAACCCGCTAGCTCTGCCAAAAATACGGGTGAGATTACCCATGATTACTGATTGCCAGTAACGTTCTGCGGAACGTTATGCTCTTATTGATTGGGCCTCTACTGCCCCAAGGGGGGACCATGCCGATCCTATTTTAGCTAGGGCCCATGCGTTGGAGGATGTTCTTAAAACTGCATTCACTTAGATTGCTTAGGATACCCTATCCGTTAGGTATGAATACTTTTGGTTTGGGTACATGTATCTAATCGTGGCTTGGAACAATAACTTGTCGCAGACTAGTTTGCTACATCTTGTCCTTGTTTGGCTGTAGGTGTGGCTTACTACTCCGATGAGAAGGTATTGAACCTTGTTGGGGTCCATATACCATATTAGATTCATGACTTGGAAAGATATTTCATCGTGGATTACTTTACCATCTCCTGTCCTTGTTTGGTTGGGAGGATGTTACTCTAATTCGAAAGGTGAGGTATTGGACCATGTTATGATCCGATCTTACTTATTATTATTGAGCAATTATATTCAATTTATATGGCATGATATTATGTATCATGTTACATCCCTCTGAGGACCTGGTGATCTCTCCAAGTGTGTGTTCTTGTGTTCTGCAGGTATTCTAGTCGAGATCATGATCTTCTCCATCCCTTCGAAGATGATGTGTCTTGGGCCTTTCTTGCTACACTCGACAAATCAATTAATTTTGCATGTATTTCTTTCCTCACTTGTTGGTATTGGATTTGTCTCCGCCCAACATATTGTACAAAGACTTTTTTATAGTTGATTATATGATATCTTTTATTCTTTTATTTTGTGGATAAGATTAGTTAGCCTTGGTTTTACTGCATTTACAACTTATGTATACATACGAGGATTCTATATATTGGAGTATACTTCGTATGTATGCAGCTGGCATGTCTACGTACTTAGTCCTAAGTATTTTGGGACTTGGGTGTTATATGTTTTTGTGGTGGCCCAGACAGATCAAGATAAATTATTTGGTTACTTTACCGTACCAAGCAAGCTTGCGAATAGGATTAGAGTCTAGGATCGCATCTACGTACTTGACCTCCTTCCTTGATTCTATTTTCGAACTCTCGCTTGACTCCTTGATTGTATCTTGCTTGATTCTATCTATCAAATTTTTTTTCCTTCCTTCGTGCTTGATAGAGGCTAGAAAGGTGACCTATACTAGGTAGACGTGACCCATTGTCCCATCACACTACTAGTCTAACTCTTATAAGTTGGGTAGAACGCCCACGACCTAACACTCTATTTGACCCTATGCTAATAGGATTACATAGACAACAGAGTGTAGAAATCCTTAGCCCATTTGGTCGACCAAAGTCTTAGACAAAAAGATAGTAGGATGACTGTATAGGCACAAACACCGTCTAAGACTTAGATTCTTATGGCACTCGGACTGTTCATATTTTCTTTCTTCATCTTCTCTCGTGCTCATAATTTTAACTATCTTAACTAATGCTGATAATATAGCCTAGTTTTGTAAGCTTAGCATTTTTCGAGCTTGTTCAAGACATATATTATTGGAGGTACCCACTAACATATTGTCTACTCAGAACTGGCACATGATGGTCTGATCAACCTAGTGCGCTTGGTTCGCTCTTTTTACCGTACATGGATTGAGATATAGTTAAACATATATACCTGCCTCTAGAATCTCATCCACGACTGCGTTGACAATTCTCTTTTGAATTATTCAGTCGCCTTTGAACCACGTACTCATATTCGGTAATATCTTCTTTGAACTCGTTATGGTTTTTGTTTTTCACTTATTTTAGAAAAACAAAATGCTCGATAGACACAAAGTATTTCTCTAGGACCATGATAGTTGTATATACACGGGTGTAGCTAGCCATCGACAAACCCATACACATACGACCATATCCTCGTCTTGAGTTACTCGCCCCTTTTTCTCGACCCTAGATTCATTATCAAGACCTTCTAATCATTTGAAACTTGAGAATTATTTAAATCGTTCCCTTAATCATGTCCTCGACCTAGACGTCTACCATACAATTTTCTCTCAAGGAACCATATCCCCTAAGTCACTAAATTATTCTTTCTTAATTTACTTGATTCCTTACTATTCCTTGAATACGTATTTTATCTTGATCTACTTGAAACCCTTAATATTTTTCCTTTCTACGTTTATTAGCCAGATCCGTGATTATTATCTAAACCAAGATTATCTAAGAATTACTTATTTCGTCATACGTCTCTTACTTTTACAATGCTTCGACCGTGTTTTCTAATCCAAAACTCCTTCTACCTATCAACCCTACCGACCCTAGTTATTTCTTAATTTCGAGGACGAAATTCTTGTAAGTTGGGTAGGATGTAAACCCCCTAAAATTTCACTATAAGTTTTTTTACATTTGTTTTATGATGGTATTTGTACGTCGAGTGGGAATACGGATATGAATTGAATTTTTTTTACATAAAAAGTTTTACTATAGTTTTGGTAACTATAGAAATAAATATTTTTATTTTCGATATACATACATAATAAATATTTTGCTTATAATTATTTTTCTGCCAAAGTCTAGTCATATGTTTTATTTAATTCCATCATTATAGAAATCCTTTTTAGTTATACAAGTATAGGAAATAAATAATATTTTTGTTAAAATATTATGTACTACTAGGAAATTGTTTTATATTACTGCATGCGAGTTGCGAGTACATAAAATTTCATTCATGTTGATATTTTAAATTTTCAAAATTATTTCTATCTTAATTTTAAATAAATAAATAAATAAATTAGTTTGAAACTATTTCCTATTAATATATAAATATTTATTATGATTTTTGAAATTATTTATTATTATTATTATTTATTATTAGGATATTTCAAAATTTATGGATTAATGTAAATCATTTATAGTAATTTAAATTTAGATTTAATTTATTGATTTTTTAAAAAATAGTTTTAATTATAGATAAGATTTAGCTTGATACAAATTTGGATTTGATTAGTTTTAAATGGATTTGAATTATCAAAAAGGGGTTTTAAATTTTTCCTAGTTCATATCCAACTAGGAGTTCCACCCCTATATATAGGGGAGACTCCTTAATATTTCCTCTATAATTTTATTCACAAATTTCTCCACCAAACGTGAGTGCATCGTGACGGTGTCCAATTATTTCCGTGTCAGCCGTGACAGCCTCGGGTCCGACCCCGGGTCTCTTTCCAATATGATAATTGTATATATACATTCCATCATCTCCTCCGTGTCGACAATCTCGACACGATAAACACCCAATCCTAACCCTAGCCCTAGTCTAGTCGCCACTGCTCCCTGCCTCCCATCGGCCTCGGCCTCACCTCTACTACCAGTGTCACCACAACCAGCCAACATCACCGCCACCATCACTGGTGCCCGACCGAAACCCCCAAACCCCCAGCAACCCAGCCAACCAACACCACCCCTGCAGCCTTACTCCGGCACCATCCATCGGCACCACCGCCCCATCATCTTGTTCCACCGACAATGCCAAAAAATTATCACCACCACCACTATAAAAAAATTGACAAACTCACCTCCATCCGACGGTGCTGACCCCATCACGTCGGCCAGAACTGGCCTATTCCCGCACACCTGACGTCGACCTAGCCAAGCGCTCAGCAGATCCGCAGCTTAACCTATCGCTCCGGCGACTAACCCCGCTCTTCCTTTGGTGCCTACTGTGGGGTCACACCTCCGCGCAGCCGCGGAGAGAGTCTCCTCCTCCTTGTTCCTTTCTTTTCGTAGGTTTCCAGACTCCCACGCCGGTGATCTGCTGACTGGGCCAACCCCCATCAGCACCACTGATCGTGGCCTTCCGCCACCGCCTTCCTCGTGGACGTCGAGTTCCTCTGGCACTAGATCCGTTCGATCTGACCCACTTCCGATGACCGGACCCCTCCAGCGTATCCTCGGGGCCGACGAAGACCAGCGCCCTCCACAGTGAGCCTTCCGACTCTATCCCTCTCAAACCTCTCCAGCGCTTCCTTCCACTTATCCGAGCCCCCGCTTCCTTCCTCCGGCTCTTCCCCTCTCTCCGCTTCCCACTCTCACACTCCATCTCTCGCACTCGCTCCCTCTCCCCTTTCCCTTTTCTATTGGCTCCCCTCACCCTTCATTCATTGGAAACCAATGACCTCTCTCCTTCCTTCAAGCTTCTTCCATTTTTTTCTGATTGTTTTCTTTTTCTTTTTGTTTTGGTTGTCTCTTTCGAATAGAGAGAAGGCAGTGACAGCTGTGTTATTTTGTTTTTTTCTTTTTCTTTTATTTATTATTTTATTTTATTTTATTTTCTTCCTTTTTGTAAGAGAACAGCAACTCATCTGTATTATTTAAATTTTCTATTTATATTGTATTATTAAGTATATATGTATAGATGAAGAGAGTAAATACTAGGGGTATTATGGTTATTATATACATTAATAGCTTTAAATATATTTAGAAAAAATATGTAATTTCAGGGTATTTCAAATATAGTTTTAACCTAATTAATATTTGACAAAAATATATTTTTGTAATAAAATATATTGATCTTGGGCACTAAATGTATTCTTATGTGAGATTTTAAATAAATCTTTTTCATTATTACATAACTTTTCTATCTAATTTTAATTATAGTTTTTACCTAAATAGTGTTTTGACAAAACTTAAGGTCTCAGCCTAGGTTTAAAGTATTTTTCCAAAAACATATTTTGACTAGTAGATATTTTTAAGTATTATAAATATTTTCTAAAAATCGTATATATAATTATTTATCTAATTCTTTAGATTTTCATCATGTCCGTGACTAAGCCCATGATCCATATTCTTTTGCCAAATCTGTACTTCCTCCTATCGACTTTAACTAATCTGACCGTTCTGGACCCGAAGGAATACTCCGTGTCATCAACAGAGGCTATCTTGCATAGTTGTAAGACGAAAGCCACATTTCGTACCAGCATGATCATCGCATAACACCAGGCGTCCCACCATGCAAGATACCTTGCTAATAGCTGTCTATTTATTTTAGCTCATATTTCATGCATTTACCTATTATTTACTTTCTACAAATAAACTGTGTTACATGGCATAATTAGATAGAATTTTACTGTTCAGTTCTATTTCCTGCTATGTACTATTTTCTTATACATTGAACTTAGATATAAGGGACCACCTTTTGTGTGTTGCATACATAGGCCTTGACACATTTGTACTACGTTGTTGTGAGTCACATATAGAACTTGAAAATGCGTGACTGGCTGGCCACCAGTACGTATAAGCCGTACGATAGGATTAACCGCTAATAGAGGTTGTATGCTTAGTTTGACTTAGAGGTTATATGTGTTGTGGATACAACATATTAGGCATTGGGCGGGGAGGACAATACCTTAGCGTATGGACTACTATGCACTTTACCTTTTGTAACCCGCTAGCTCCGCCGGAGACGCAGGTGAGATTATCCATGATTACTGACGGCCGCTGACGTTCTACGGAACGTTATGCTCTTATTGATTAGGCCTCTAGTTCTCCAATGGGGGACTATATCGATCCCATTTTAGCCAGGGCCCATGCGTTGGAGGATGTTCTTAAAACTGCATTCACTTAGATTGGTTAGGCTACCTTATCCGTTTTGTATGAGTACTTTTGGTTTGGGTACTTGTATCTGATCATGGCTTGGAACAACAACTTGTCGCAGACTAGTTTGCCACATCTTGTCCTTGTTTGGTTGTAGGTGTGGCTCACTGCTTCGATGAGAAGGTATTAAACCTTGTTGGGATCCGGATACTATATTGGATTCATGACTTGGAAAGATATTTTATCGTGGGTTAGTGTGCCATCTCTTGTCCTTGTTTGGTTGAGGGGATGGTACGCTAATTCAAAAGGTGAGGTATTGGACCATGTTATGATCTGATCTTACTTATTATTATTGAGCAGTTATATTCAGTTTATATGGCATGATATTATATATCTTGTTACGTCCTTCTGAGGACCTGGTGATCTCTCCAGGTGTGTGTTCTTGTCTTTCGTAGGTATTCTAGCCTAGATCATGATCTTCTCTATCCCTTCGAAGATGACGTATCTTGGGACTTTCTTGCTACTCTCGACAAATCATTTTATTTTTCATGTATTTCTTTCCTTACTTGTTAGTAGTGAATTTGTCTCTGCCCAACATATTGTACAAAAACTTTTTATAGTTGGTTATATGATATCTTTTATTCTTTCATTTTGTGGATGAGATTATTTTGCCTTGGTTTTACTGCATTTACAGGTTATGTATGCATACGAGAATTCTATATATTAGAGTATACTTCGTATGTATGCAGCTGGCATGTCTACGTACTTAGTCCTAAGTATTTTGGGACTGGGACGTTTTAGGTTGTTGACCCATAATGAATCTCACTCTTTTATGAGTCAAAGTAATGCACACTGCATGTATATGTCTCTTATTATATCCAGATTAAGAGCAGAAGCATCCATAATAATGGAGGTGTTTGTTCTCTTATGTAGTCAGTACAAAGAGAACAACCTCAAGTGGTCCTATTCAGTACACACAAAGTGTACTAGTGTAAACCTATAGTCAAGATAGACTAATACCAGATTACCCTACAACCTTTTCAATGGATTATCCAAGTCCATCTAGGTTGTGAACTATTTATATATTCCATAAGGAACTGATAATATGATCTTCTGTGTGACACCACACACCATATTATCTATAATATAGAATATCAGATACTTACATTAACACTTGCAATAAATACAATATGCAAATTTTGCCCATATGATTCTCATTCAAAATTTAAGGAAATAAAGTTAATACAAAAGTCATGCTTTTATTATATAACCCTAACAGTGCACTCCTGTATTGATTTCCTGATTGGCTTCTAGATTGAGATTTGAATGCATGTTCTTTATTGACACCGTGGATATAGTTTGTTAAATATTTAATCTATTACATCTTGGTACTGGACAATCGAGTGTGAGCTTTATTTCGTGTATCATGTGATGATAGTACAGAGATGTTCGCAAGTGATAACTTACGAATTACTCATACATAGCACGTGGTCATCTTAGGAAATTCTTGAGTGTCCACTACTTAAGAATTTAACATAAATATGAAAAGGTAAATGACTAGTAAATTCAAGTGGATCATTGTAGGAGGAAATTCGTACTACCAACCCCGAGCACCAAGGGCCCCATGAGTTATGGCTTAACTTTGCTAGGCAAGGGCTCCATGACCTACCAAGTTTGTGCGTATTGATACACGATCGAGTCATATGTCGTGCCGGGTTGCGACACAGTTAGTTATATATTTTATATGTTATGATCAAGTCATATGTCGTGCCGAGTTGTGGCACAGTCAGTTATATATTTACTTTTACAAGTATATGATATGGTTGTTCATGTTATAAGTTAAGACACATTTTATCTGCCAGTAGTCTTGTTGGGCAATAGATGCACAAGTTACTCCAACCCCTGGACATCCAGGTATTTACTGTCAGGTAATTGCAAAGATCTTCAACTTCCATACTAGTAATTAGGATTGTTATGACCCTAGCTAGTTAATGTTAGCAAGCTGTGCACTTTTGGTTGTGTTACTTTATATGCTTTTTATGTCAGTGAGTGTCCAGAGGCTATGTTATTTTGGGAAAAGATCAGCAACCCTGGTTCCTTTTTGGTTTAAGGATCGGGGCTCCGACTTCGAGTAGTTCCTAAGTCCCTTGTTGCTCATCATCTTATTCTTCTCTACTGCTATATTGCTCGATATTTTCATTCAGTCATTCATATTCTCTAGAAATGTGCATTGGTATCGTACTGGTCTCGACCCGTATTTATTTATTTCTCTCATGTTATTGTATTGTTGTTGGGCTTTGTCATTCACCTCAAGCTTTCCTTGTGGTACCTACTATTTGGGGTCTTACCCTACTCGTTTTGCATGGCCAGGTTCTATAGTTCATCTCGAAGATCTATTATCTTTTTCTCCAGATGGTTTGTACTTAGAGGACCAAAACGAATTAGCGAGTGGGTTACCTTTACCTCCCACTCTATTTTTGTACTTTTTTTTATAGTGTTTAGCCAAGGACATTTTTTAGTCCTTATATCCGGGTTTTGTTCCCTCCATCTTCGTATGGTGTAGATGTATATTCTGGACTTTGGCTAGTTATACATTTATATACCTTTTCTATATTCAGTTGATATATCTTTTCATTATGTCATCTTTCATGATTATGTATGCATTTGTGTTTGGGATGCCTTACCCATCTCATATGTGATTTACTCATTAATGTTTCTTGTGTTGTTTGGATTGAGATAGGACTTGTCCGACCTTAGGAGTCGTCAGTGGCATGCTAGAGTCCACCCACTTGTCTTCTAGACAGTCATGATCATATTTCGGGTACTAGCATACTCTGATATACGTAGCTGGCTTTTTTTCGCCCCCGCTATTCAGTATTCTGGTTCTATGGCATGACAGATTTTTTTGGGTGGCCCATGCAGGTCTGTTTTTCAGACATGTGGGGGATTCATCTTGTAGAAACCCAATCCTATATTTGTCTTTCATTTGATCTCATCTTGCTAATTGTATCTTCTCGTTTCCTTTGAACTGTGAACAAGCTTGATATGTTTATGCTCTATTCCCGTCCCTTTTGATATCATATGTCCTTATCCTTCAGGGACACCCTACCTCCCTATCATATAATTTTATGGATTTCACCGCTCTGTCTTCTCCCATTGCTCAGGCAGTAGGCCAGCATCAGATCTCGTCTCTGCAAAGTCAGGTGCCAGTACCATCTCAGCATCCATTGGCAACTTAGTTTACTCTACTCCAGTTAGTTCAGCTAGCTCCTTTAGTTCTATTAGTTCAACCAGCACAAGTAGATTAGTAGGTTATCTCGAGATGATGAGGGGCATTACTATCTAGTCTACAGCTCCATATCATCGAGCTCCTCATCAGATAGTACCGTTAGCTCTAACAACAATATCAGTATAGCAGTCCAGACAGGCAGTATAGTTAGGGTGTACCTACTATAAAAAGTGCAGGGCACACCGCATCTCAGTATATGAGGGACAATGGTAAGTGTCTCAGTTGTGGAGCATCTGATCACAGATATGGTACTGGCTAATTTTATACCCAAAGTTTTTGCTAGTTGCCTAGTACCTTTGGTACCATAGGGGACTAGCAGAGTCAGTCTGATCCCGTGTCCAGTATCCCCTTTAGACACGGTCTCAGCAGTTTTAATGTCAACATCCGACACAATTTGCCCAGGTCTAGTAAGTCAGGTAAAATTAGCAGCATGTAAGAGCAACAACCCCGATGTATGGACAGAGAGTTTGTTATCATAGAGCAGATTTTGGCTTAGGGCAATCAGATTATTGGTAAGCTTCTAAGGTGTTTCTTCAGTCATTCTCATTCTTGGGCTTCGTCGACGGCCTTTTATTCCACTTATACCGGGAATGGGATGGTCGACTTGACATATTCAGCGAGTGAAGACGAGTTTTTCGTTCCACACTTCCGCCTCTGTATCTCATGATACGCGATATCTATTGTGTATCCCGACTGTCACTCCCATTATTTTTTGTTATTCGTATTTCCAGTATACATATATAGATTTTTGACATTTGTCAGGTGACCCGTATTTTGACTTATCTTGCTTAGCCTAGTGTTGGTTTAATTTGGTTTGATTCAACTTGGCTTGGTTTTATTTGGGGTTGGGTTGAGATGAGCTGGCTTGATATATATACCAACCCCTCTATCTCTTCTCCATTACTTCTCATTTACTTCTTCATCTTCTTCATTTACTCATCCCACTTACCAAGCCCTAGGCAAGTGCAACTTGCTTCAACATTGAATGTCAAATTGTATTGTTTTACTGCCTTTCTTACTTTATTCTAAGCCTCTTTAGAACATGGAGTTTTTGGTTTTGATGGTTAGATTTTTTGTGGATCAAAGTTTCTTGGTTTTGATCTCTTTAATTTGTTATTTCCTAGTTCTAATGGTTCCATATTGTAGGAAATTCAATTCTACCAAATTTTGGCTTTGAACAGCTTGATTTTGACTTCGTATAAAGAAATGGCATTTTTGTGTTCATGGGTTCCAACACATCTTGGATGTTGTAGGGACGATGAACTGTGCCGCATGCATTTCGCGTGCTTCGTTTGCCGCGCACCAGGCATCGTACTTGCACGATCCGTGCACCGTAGGCTATTTTGTTCGTGCGTGCTGTGCACCTGCGTGATTTGTTTGCCACGCGCCAGGCACCGTGCTTGTGCTATCCGCGCACCATGGCCAGTTTTTCCCGCATGCGCCACTTGTCCGTGCACGAATCACCCTAAATAACAGTTTTTACTTGTTTAAGCTTTTTTGTAGCTAAAATCATGAAAAACTCAAAACATAAAAGTTGTAGATCTTTGTCTTAGCTTCAAGAATCTTCATGTCTTACTTAAATTGGAGTTTATATGTAACTGATAGCTTCAAATCACCCATGATTGTCTTTGATCTTTCTTGTATGTTTATGTACTTGGCCTAAATTACGGCAACCCGACTTGAGCACTTGATGATCTTGAATTAGTAACTTGAGCATGATAATATGAACCCATCTTGATAATCTTGACAGTGGCTCGTCAAGGTGCACTGCTGACAAGTACTCTTGACATGACAAGTAAACCTGAAATGACATGTATAATCTTGAATGCTGTTGCGACAGTTATTCCTGTCTTACTAGTGTAACTCTTTCCTTAACTCCATAGTTGATTGTGCTTATACAAGCTACCTGTCTCGTCTTACATCATGTCTAGGACATGGATTCCTGGTTACCATGGTCAGGAATTTATAATAAATCTGACTAGGTTAATGACTAGATTGATCAAGTAGTTCATATTGAGAGATTTCCTAGTTACAGGCGATCCCATTATCCTGGCCACACCTGTGGACTTGTAGCCTGCCGACATGTAGGACATATTTCCAGCATACTGTCATGTGTTGCACTTCTTGAATCATGAGTACTAAAGTACTCCAGTAATCTTGATAACTCTTGTAACCCCCCCGGATAACCTAGATAGTCTACAGGGTTTGTGATTGCGGGAATATCTTATTGCATCTTGTTAGTAACTAGGCCCATGATAACCCTAGTTAGCTAATATTAGTGAGCCGTAGGACTTGATTGGCCGTGCCTAAATGATTGTCTCGTGATCAACATGGAAATTATATTCCACTTCTTGTTTCTTAATGAAAGCTCGTGTTTTCTCCTATCTCTTGTCATTTACGTTATTTAATTATGTTCTTTTATCGGTTCTTCTATTCATTTTATGCTGGTTTTAGTTACTAAGTAGAGCCTCCCTTGTTGCACTTCCTCTTTCTGGGGTCTGACCCAGCTGGTTTTGTATGGCCAAATTTTGGAGTGATACCCGAGGACCTACCCGCCTTTCAGCTAGGTGGTTAACACCAGGCGTAATTGTGGCAATGAGTGGGTTTTCTTATTTTGCTCTCCCACTCTAATGTAACTTATTCTTTTGAGACATTTAACCGCCGAGCACGTGTTTGCTCATGTTGAAACTTTATTTCTGTCTACCTAAGGGCTATAACATGATTGACAAATCCTACGGTTGATCATGTATGACTTAACTCTTGCTAGTCTCGTATTTTGTATGACTAGCTTCATGTTCATCTGAATATGTAATGTTTGTGACGCCTTACTTTGTATGTCCGGTGATCTAATATCTTGTAACAATTATTTGCTTGCTTGAGATTGAGACACTAGGATTGTTCTTGACCATAAAAGACTGTTGGCTTGTACACCCTCATGCATCTACACAGCAGTGACCTTATTGCGAGGTGGGTTGCACTTCAATGTACGTAGTTGGCTATATCTATCTCTTACTTTCCAGTATTCTGGTTCTGGAGCATGATACGGTTTAAGTGGTGACCCATGCAGATCTTGTAAATTAAGATGTGTGATGGTTTTGCTGAATAGATGTCCCAATCAGCATTCGTCCTTGATCTCTACTTGTGCCTTCTAATCTTCCTAAATTTTGACCTGATAAATGCTTATATCTTTGGTCTATCTTGGTCATTCCTTATTGTTCTCCATGTCATTTCTTCAGTGGCATTGTTCCTGGTCCTACCGATCAGTCGGGTGGAGCACCTCCAGCAAACCAACAATAAGTGAACCAACCGTAACTTGGGGACCAAACCCAACACTCAGGGGTAGCATCCCGAGTCATACATTCCGGGGATCCAGAGCTACCAGTTCATCTACTCCAGCCTGCAAAGCCTGATAATGGAGCCTGATAGGACTCATCTGGGACTTGCTTGCATCATAAGATCGTCGGGGCGATGGCCTGCAGTAGATAGTACAAGTAGCCATAGGCAGAGTTGGTTATCAAGGGAACAATGTGGCTAACAGCTTCAAGTGCATGAACCCTCCTTTTTTTGACGACAATGGAGATGTTATTGCTGCTGATGCTTTACTTCAGGATATATAGGTTATTCTGGAGACAGCTCGAATTTCAGAGGAAGAGAAGGTGGGCGTTGTGCGCCTGCAATTATTGGACTTAGCCCGCAACTGGTGGGTTGTGCTAGCAGTT
Organism: Iris pallida; assembly: GCA_029216955.1. Classification (NCBI taxonomy): domain Eukaryota; kingdom Viridiplantae; phylum Streptophyta; class Magnoliopsida; order Asparagales; family Iridaceae; genus Iris; species Iris pallida. The sequence continues at coordinate 10,693,295 of JANAVB010011200.1, read as the reverse complement.
GGTTTAGTGACGCCTGTCTTGTGGGTTGTATTCAGTTACAAATTCTAGAAGAAGTACTTTGATGTAATAGCTCGGTATGATTTGCAGACAAGGTTTAGCAATCTCAAGCAGATGGAAAGGACGGTCGATGGATATACGGCCGAGTTTTCTAGGCTTAGTCGGTTTGCTCCCACCTTCATGGTGACCGAATTAGACCGAGTGCAGTGATTCCAGTAGGGACTCCACCTAGACTTCATTCTAGCAGTGGAGCAGTATGAGCACCAAACCTTTGATGTTGTATTAAGAGTAGCTAGAAGGCTTGAATATACATCACAAAGGATAGTAGATCGAACTGGAAGATGGAAGAGGCCTCATGGACAGTTGTCTCAATCATTAACACCAGCCCCGGTAGCTAGGGATTCGACTATTAGAGCTCCTAGGAGGGCGACGACAGTTTGTCGGTTCAGTACTCGACTCCGACGTACCCTCAGCAACAGAAACAGAAGCAATCTTTTGTAATGGGTTGCTCTCGTTGTGGGAAGCCTGGGCACGTAATTTTAGAGTGTCGCAGCGCACAGGGGTTGTGCTTGGCTTGTGGGGCACCGGACCACATGATAGGGTCCTGCCCGCATAGAGCTAGTTCATCTTCGTCAACTCAAACCAGTCCATCGGTTAGGAGACCAGTACTAGTGCAGTAGTTCCAGCCTCCGAGGCTATTTCCGCCTTAGCCTCAAGAATTCCAGCAGTAGAGGCCACAACAGTATGCTTAGGCCCAAGCTCAGATTCAGAGCCGACAGAGAGGTCACCAGCAGAGGAGACCAGCACCAAGAGGACAGGGTCAAGCTATGGCCCTAACGATAGTAGAAGAATTAGCATCAGATGAGGTGGTGGCAGGTACCATTCTTGTCAACTCTTTTCCAGCATCAGTATTATTTGATTTGTGTGCATCGCATTCATTTATGTCTATACGATTCGCAACACGGATATGACTAGAACCCAAGTCATTTTTAGTAAGGCTCAATATACTTACTGCTAACGGTCTTGTGGGAGTAGATAGAGTCTTTTTCTCGTGTCAAATCATAGTTAGCGGTAGAGAGTTTTTCGCTATATTGATAGAATTTTCGATGGCCGACTACGATATGGTCATAGGAATGGATTGGTTGAAGGATCAATATGCAAGAATAGACTGCCATGTTGGCAAGATTATTTTTGGTATTCCCGACGAAGAAGAGTTTTCATTTTCCAGAGGCAAAGTAGAACCTTCTCCACCAGTCTTGCGGATGGCAGTAGCAGGAGCAGTTCAATTTCCCATAGTTGTTGAAGAATTTCCTAATGTATTTCCCTAAGAGCTTCCAAGCATGCCACCAGAGAGAGAGATAGAGTTCACCATCGATTTGATTACAGGGACGCCGCCAGTATCAGAAAGAGTCTACAGAATGGCACCATTAGAATTGGAGATCATGTACAAGATGATTGAAGAACTCAGAACCAAGGGATTTATTCATGCTAGTTGATCACCTTGGGGAGCCCCGATGCTTCTTCTGAAAAAAGGATGATAGGTCAAGATTAAGTGTTGATTATCGTACCTTGAATTCCGTAACAATCAAGAACAGATATCCCCTACCAAGGATAGATGACTTATTCGATCAACTCAATGGAGCAGCAGTATTCTCGAAGATTGACTTGCGGCCAAGGTACCATCAGATCAGAGTCAGAGAGCAAGACATCTAAAAGATGGTATTCAGTTCTAGATATGGACATTGGGAGTTTCTTGTTATGCCATTCGTAGCGACTAATGCACTGCAGTATTCATGGATCTCATGAATCACATATTCATGCCTTATTTGGATCAGTTTGAGATAGTATTTATAGATGATATATTGGTCAATAGCAGGAGTGAAACAGAGCATGGGCCACATCTTCGAGTAGACCTTGAGATTCTCAGAGAGCACTAGTTGTCTGTGAAGTTCAGTAAGTACAAATTTTAGCTTGGTCGCATTTCGGACTTAGGTTGCATCATCACCAGAGGTAGAGTGGAAGTAGAGGCCCAGAAGATAGTAGATATAGAGACATGACTAGTATCTAGTACCGTCGCAAAAGTTTACAGTTTTCTAGGCAGGCTATTATCGACGGTTCGTATCAGACTTTGCTCAAATTTCAGCTCCCTTGATGCAGTTAACCCACAAGGATATGCAGTTTGCTTGGACAGTAGAGTGTCAGAGTTCATTCGAGAAGTTGAAGGAATGATTGATGACGACACCCATTCTCACGCTTCCAGATGGGACTGAAGGATTTTTAGTTTTTTATGACGCTTCAGGCAGAGGATAATGATGCGTCTTGATGCAACATGGCAAGGTAGTAGCTTATGTATCATGTTAGCTTCATGATCATGAGAGGAATTATCCAACCCATGATTTACAGTTAGCAGCAGTAGTTTTTGAACTTAAGCTTTAGAGGCATTACTTGTGTGGAGATCGTGTAGAGATTTACACCAACCACAAGAGTCTCAAGTATGTGTTTACCCAGAAGGATCTCAACATGCGTCAGAGAAGATGGCTAGAGTTACTAGTGGATTATAACATCAACCTGCAGTATCATGCTGGAAAGGCCAACGTAGTTGCTGATGCATTGAGTAGGAGCTTGTTTTCTAACAGCACAACCCGAGTTATTAGCATATTTTCAGAAGATGGGTATAGAGATAGTTCTTTCTACCAATATAGCATTAATGACTAGTATGCAAGTTCAGTCTAGCATAGTTGAGAGTATCAAGATAGCTTAGTCAACGAATTCTAAGCTTCAGCGACTTAGGGCAGAATGTGAAGCGGGACAGAAAGCAGAGTTATACATTCACGAAGATGGCACACATCGACATGGAAGGTGTCTTTGTGTACCCAGTAGTGACATCAGGTAAAAGATCATGGCAAAGGCTCACAGTTCACAGTATTCATTCATCCGGGTGGTACGAAGATATATCGTAATATCCGTCATCATTTCTGGTGGAATGGCAAAAAGAGGGCAATAGCTCGATTTGTCTCTTGTTGTTTAGTTTGCCAACAAGTCAAGGATGAACATCAGAGACCAGCTGGACTTTTTCAACCTTTACCGATCCCAGAATGGAAGTAGGAGAGATACTATATGGGTTATAGTTGACCGACTCACTAAGGTAGCTCATTTATTTTCTTTCAGAGTTGGTTAGTCAATGGATCAGCTTGTAGAGATGTACCTCAGAAATATAGTCAGATTATAAGGAGTGGCGGTCAGCATCATATCGGATTGAGATTCGAGATCTACATCGCATTTTTGGCAGAATCTTCAAGAGAGTTGGTAACTCGTCTCAAGTTTAGTTAAGCTTATCATCCACAAACTGATAGTCAGTCGGAGCGTACGATTCAAACACTTAAAATATGTTATGATCCTGTACACTTGACTTCGATGGTTCGTGGGAAGATCACCTGTATCTAGTGGAGTTCTCCTACAATAACAGTTTTTAGGCCAGTATCCAGATGACACCATTTGAGGTACTGTATGGCAGAAAGTGCAAATCACCTTTATCCTGAGATGATTTAGGCGAGAGGCAGATGCTTGGTACTATCGAGGTAGTCAAATAAGTTAGAGATCATCTTCGAGTTGCACAAGATCGTCAGAACCGTTGGACCGATTCTCAACAACATTCCCTTAAGTTTTCTACCGGCAACCACATATTCCTTAGGATCTCGCCTACCCGTGGCGTCATTCGATTCGGCATATGGGGAAAGTTTAGTCATAGGTATATAGGGTCGTTTGATATTCTCGAACGAGTAGGTGATGTGTCCTATCACCTCGCTCTTCTGTCGTCGTTACGTAAGGTACATGATATATTCCATGTATCCTAATTACGACGATACATCTCGGATCTGAGCCATATACTTGATCATTCGGAATTGGTTGTTGGTACCGACCTTTCTTATGAGGAAAGGCCTGTATCCATATTGGTCCGAAGAAAGAAGGTACTCAAGAACAGGACTATTAGTTTAATCCGTATTGCTTGGGACCATCACTCCTTGGGTGAGTCAACTTAGGAACATGAGGTTGATATTCGATCACGATATCCACACCTGTTTGACTCATAAGGTATAATGTCTTTCTTATACCTTATGCTTTTAATTCCTTGCTTGCATAAATGATTGCTTGATTGACTGCTAGTCATAGATTGCTAGTATTAGTGTAGCTTACCCCGAACACCTCTAGTCTCTTGAATAAATTTCGAGGACATAATTCTTTTAAGGTGGGCAGAGTTATTACTTTCGTTTTCCGTTATACGTATTTCCAATATACGTGTACGAATTTCTGACATTTGTCAGGTGACCCATATTTTGACTTATCTTGCTTAGCCTAGTCTGGCTTTAATCTTAACTTCGTTTAATTTGGTTTGGTTCAACATGGCTTGGCCTGGTTTGGGGTTAGGTTGAGATGAGTTGGCTTGGTATATATACCAACCTCTCTCTCTTCCCCCTCCATTACTTCTTATTTACTTCTTTATCTTCTTTATTTACTCCTCCCACCTACCAAGAAATAGTCAAGTGCAACTTGCTTCATGATGGATCCTAAATTTTATTGTTCTATTGTCTTCCTTGCTTGATTCTAAGCCTCTTTACAACTTGGAGTTTTTGGTTTTGATGGTTGCATTTTTGAAGATCTCTATATTTGTAAAAAAATTCATTTTTCTTGGTTTTGCTCTCTTTAAGTTTGTTATTTCCTTGTTCTAATGGTTTCATGTTGTGGGGAATTCAATTCTACCCAATTTTGGCTTTTGAACGACTTGATATCGACTTCATATAAAAAAATTATGGCATTTTTGTGTTCACAGGTTCCGGCACATCTTCGATGCTGTCGGGACTATGAGCAGTGCCGCGTGCCTGCGTGTCGTGCCTCTGAGCCATGCACGTTGTGCGTTCGTGCGCTATGCATTTCGTGCGTCGTGCGCCCGTACGATTTTCTGTCGTGCACCCGTGCGTCGTGCATCCGCGCCATGCGCTTCGTGCATCCGTGCGCTACGCGTTTCGTGCACCATATGCCCGTACAATTTTCTATCGTGCGCCCACATGGCGTGCCTTCGTGCCATGCGTGACGTGCACCCGAACGCTACGCGTGTCGGGACCGCATGATTTTCTGTCGCATATCGTGCGTCGTGTCTCCGTGCCATACTAGCCGTGCATCCGCATGATGCACATTTTGAGCGTCATGCGCCCACGTGCCATGCCTCTGTGTCATGCGTGTCGTGCATCCGCGTGCTGTACATATCAAGCTCCGTGCATCCGTACATCGTTCCTCCGTGCCATGCGTGTCGTATACCCGTACGCTACACCTTTTGTGCGCCACACGCCCGTGCGATTCGTTTGTCGTGCGTCGTACTTGTGCAATTCGCGCACCATAGGCAGTTATGTCTGCACGTGCAGCATGTTTCATAGGATGCGTGATGCGTTTGCTACACGCCAGGCACCGTGCTTGCGCGATCCGCGTGTCGTGGCCAGTTTTGCCCGTGTACGCCGCGTGCCTGCGTGCGAATCACCCTAAATGACTATTTTTGCTTGTTTATGCTGTTTTGTAGCTAAAATCTTGAAAAACTTAAAACATAGAAGGTGTAGATCTTTGTCTTGGCTTCAAGAATCTTTATATCTCAATTAAATTGGAGTTCATATGTAACTGATAGTTTCAAATCACTCATGAATGTCTTTGATCTTCCTTGTATGTTTATGTACTTGGCCTAAATTACGTCGACCCGACTTGACCACTTATGATCTTAAATTAGTAAATTGAGCATGATAATATGAACCCATCATGATAATCTTGATAGTGGCCCGTCCAGGCACACTCCTGACAAGTACTTTTGACATGATAAGTAAACCTGGAATGACATGTATAATCTTGATTTCTGTTGCGACAGCTATTCCTGTCTTGCTAGTATAACTCTTGCCTTGACTCCGTGGTTGATTGTGCATGTGCAAGCTACATTTCTTATCTTGCATCATGTCTACGACAAGATTCCTGGTTATCACGGTCAGGGATTCATAATAAATCTTACTAGGTTAATGACTGGATTGATCAAGTAGTTCATATAGAGAGATTTCCCAGTTACAAGCAATCCCGTTATCCCGGCCACACCGGTGGACTTGTAGTCTACGGACGAGTAGGGCATATTTCCAGCACACGATCATTTGTTGCACTTCTTGAATCATGAGTATTAAAGTATACCAGTAATCTTGATAACTTTTGTAACTCTGCTTGGATAACCTGGATAGTCTGCAGGGCTTGTGACTGAGGAAACATCTCATTGCATCTTGTTAGTAACTAGGCCTGTGATAACCCCAGTTAGCTAATGTTAGTAAGCCGTAGGACTTGATTGGCCGTGCCTGAATGATTATCTCATCATCAACATTGGAATTATATTCCACTTCTTATTTCTTAATGCAAGCTAGTGTTTTCTCCTATCACTTATCTTTCAGGTTATTTAATTATGTTTTTTTATCGGTTCTTCTATTCATTTTATGTTGTTTTTAGTTCCTAAGTGGAGCCTCCCTTGTGGTACTTACTCTTTTTGGGGTATGACCCAGCTGGTTTTGTATGGCCAGATTTTGGAGTGATACCCGAGGATCTACCTACCTTTTTGCCAAATGATGAACCCCAGGCGTAATCGTGGCAACAAGTGGGTTTTCTTATTTTGTTTTCCCGCTCTTATGTAACTTATTCTTTTGTGGCGTTTAGATGCCGAGCACATGTTAGCTCGTGTTGAAACTTTATTTTTGTCCACCTAAGGGTTGTTACATGATTGACAAATCCTAGGATTGATCATGTATGACTTAACTCTTGCTAGTCTCGTATTTTGTATGACTAGCTTCATGATCATCTGAATATGTATTGTTTTGGATTCCTTACTTTATATGTCTGATGATCTAACATCTTGTAACAATTACTTGCTTGCTTGAGATTGAGACACTAGGCTTGTTCTTGACCATAAGCGACTGTTGGCTTGTAGATAAACCCTCATGCATCTAGACAGCCTTGACCGCATTGCGAGGTGGGTTGCACTTCAATGTACATAACTGGTTGTGTCTGTCCCCCGCTCTCCAGTATTTTGGTTTTGAGGCATGACACAGACTACGTAGGTGCATCCTAGACTAGAGTCAAGTAATCGATTGAGTCGTTGGTACTGACTTATTTCGAGACTTAACACTTGTCCACTTTATGAGTCAGCGATGGCAAGCGAGGACGAATCCCTACTCAACTGACACAGGGATATATTATTCCATATGCCCCCTAGTTCTCTTCTTTTCTTGTATTATATATTTATATATTTATTTATTATTTTCTGGATTTATTTAAATTCTATATCTCAAATATCACTTGTATACGAGATGTTTTCTTTCGATGAGTTTTAATTTTTGACCTTGTTATGGAATGCATGTTTTACTCGTCTAGCTTTAGAAAATTTCGAAGAAGAAGTTTTTCTAAGATGGGAGAGTTGTGAGACTCGTCTCACAGTATTGGTATTTATATACGGATATATATTTTGTAGTATATTTCGTACTTTTATGGTTTTTGAAATGCTTTAAAACTTTTTGAAAATTATAAAAGTTTCTCCTTGACCAGCATAAAAGTTTCTCCTTGACCAGCATACCAATGGTGTACCGATGTGTGCCGATGGTATACCGTCCAGGAGATATTTTCCAGTTTTAGATATTTTTGATTTCAGATATTTTGATGAACAGTATTTCAAATGTTTTCGTAAAAAGTGTTTAGATATTTTGTTGAATAGTGTCGAAGCACCCTATTATCCATTGGATAAATAGTTTTCTTTAGACGGACAAGATAGCTTCTGATTGAGTCGCAGATCGCGATCAAACAGTCACGATTAATTCACCCCTTCTATATATATCCTATGATTTTCTATCTCCTCTCTCTTTTCATTCTTTTTACTCTCTCTTCATTTCTTCTTCTCTTCTTTCCCCTTGTGCTATGCATGGGAGCCGTCCTTGAGGCCTTGGGTGGGGTGTTTAACCCCCCTAGGAGAGGAGTAGAAGCTTAGGCTTGGTTGCTAGAGACTCTAGGCAAGTACATCTAGCTAAAAAGTGATATGGTCATACTTTATTTTTGGTTTTCCACAGAAACTAAAGTTTTATTGGTCTATAATATGCTTCTTAAAATTGTTAACATCTTTAGAATATAGCATTTTTGGTTTTGATCAGTAATATTGCGTAGATCTGAGTTTCTAGATATGGTTTTCGAGTATTTTAAGGCATTCGTCTATAAAATATGAAAATTTGTAAAATGTAATAGCTGTATGTTGTAGAAAATTTAATTCTATACAATTTTGACTTTTGAAATCTAGATTCCGATCTAAAATGAGGTTTTTATGCCCGAAACAACTTTTGTCATTTTTTTAGTTTCTGACTGCTGTTACAAAACAGAATTCTGACTGTATACCGGTGTATTCCAATAGAATACTGAATTTATACCCCTAAAACTCTCTGTCCTTGGCCATAATATCGTTGGTATATCGGTGTATACCGCCAGTGTACCGATTTTGGCTTTTTAGGCTGATTTGAGCTATTTTTGCCCCTTTTGTCCAATTTCGTTTGTTTTTCCTATTTTCTTCGATTGAAATGATATCTTAGCATGCTCTAATATTGTTTTATAGACTGAAAGTGATTATACACCATATATACATGACACATGCTTATGTTCAAGTATTGTTCTATTGTCCAGATTATAGATAGTGGCTCGTAGTAGCGCACTCTTGTATTGATTTCCCGATTAGCTTCTAGATTGAGATTTAAATGCATGTTTTTTATTGACACCATGGATATAGCATGTTAAATGTTTAATCAATTTCATCTTGGCATTGACAATCATGTGTGAGTATTGTTCCGTGTTTCATGTGATGTTAGTACCTGGATGTTCGCAAGTGATAACTTGCGAATTACTCCTACATAGCACACGATCATCTTAGGAAATTCTTGAGTGTCCATGACATGAGAATTTGACAGGAATATGATAAGGTAAATGACTAGTAAATTCAAGCAGATCATTGTAGGAGGAAATTCACACTACCAACCCCGACCTCCAAGGGCCCCATGAGGCGTGGCTCAACCCTGCTAGGCAAGGGCTTCATGACCTACCAAGTTTGCACGTATTAACACACGATCGAGTCATATGTCGTGCCGGGTTACGGTACAGTAAGTTATATATTTTATATGTTACGATCGAGCCATATGTCGTGCCCGGTTGCGGCACAGTCAATTATATGTTTACTTTTACAAGTATATGACATGGTTGTTCATGTTATAAGTCAAGAAGCGTTCATGCCAGTGGTCTCATTGGGCAATAGATGCACATGTTACTCGTACCCGTGGACATTCGGGTATATGCAGTCAGGTAGTTATGAAGATCTTCAAATTGTATACTAGTAATTAGGATTGTGATAACCCTAGCTAGTTAATGATATCAAGCCATAGGCAATGATTGGTCATGCACTTTTAATTGTGTGTTACTTTATATGCTCTTTATGTCAGTAAGTGGCTAGAGGCTATCTTCTACTTGGGAAAATATCTGCAACCCTGGTCTTTGTTTGGTTTAAGGGTTGTATCTCTGACTTCGAGTAGTTCCTAAGTCACTTGTTGCTCATCTGCATATTCTTCTCTATTGCTATATTGTTCAGTATTTTTATTCAGTCATTCCTACTCTCGAGATACGTGCATTGGTACTACACTGGTTTCGACCTGTGTTTATTTGTTTCTGTCATTATATTATTATGTTTTTGTTGGGCTTTGTCGTTCACCTTGAGCTTTTCTTGTGGTACATGCTATTTGGGGTTTGACCCCACTAGTTTTGTATGGCCAGGTTCCATAGTTTATCTCGAAGATCTTTCGTCTTCTTCATCGAATGTTTGGCACTTAGAGGACATGTCTAAATCCTTGCATCTGGGTTAATCCAAGGACATGTCTTAATCCTTTCATCTGGGTTTTGTTCCCTCCGTCTTCATACGGCGTAGATGTATATTCTGGAGCATGGCTAGTTGTACATTTATGTACATTTTCTATATTCAGTTGATGTATCTTTTCATTATGTTAGCTCTCAATGTATGCATTTGTGTTTAGGATGCCTTACCCATCTCATATGTGATTTACTTTTTATTGTTTCTTGTGTTGTTTGGATTGAGATAGGACTTGTCTGACCTTAGGAGTCGTCAGTGGCATGCTAGAGTCCACCCACTTGTCTTCTTGATAGCTGTGATCGTATTTTGGGGTACAAGCGTACTCTGATATACGTAGCTGGCTTTGTATCGCCCCCGTTATCCAGTATTATGGTTCTGAGGCATGACACTTGCTTCATGTAATTCACTCATCCTCTACACATTATACAGTTTCTAATGCTACTACTATCTACTATGTCCTGGATGCATCCCCCTTTACTGAAAACCCCATAATCTCTTCCCAAAGCACAAACACACCCTCATGCTTTCAGGTACTTAAATATACCACATTGCCTCTTATGATAAAACCATGACTGCTACCCTTTTATCCTAACAAACTTGGATTTTCTAAACACTCCACACTCACAAGATACTATTTCTACATATATACACATATATGTAAAACATGCAGGGTAATATTGATACCAATTCCTGGAATCACCATTGATACTCTACTCTCCCTTCTACCCTTAGTACATATACTAACTATATTGACACTTACAATAAAACTATTTCTACCAAGGTACTGTACTATGAATCATCTCTAGATTGCTGCCTATAGCTTATATGCCCAACCAGGAACTACTCACAAATCCACAAGCTATGCTCCTAACAACCAAAACTGATACTCAAAGACACAAACCTATCCGCAAGCTACCAAGCTACTGCACCATCCAAGGAACATCACAAATAATAGAAGGAAACACTATAAGGAATTGGACTAGAAGAACTATTGATGTCTCAATTCCTAAGATGAGGAAGGTGATGGAATAATCTATTATAACAGAAATGGAATGATAGAGATGATATTTTTAGAATTTAAGATACAATCTGATAATCATATATGTCTATCCGTAATCATGTTACCTAGAATCTTCGCCACTCCAGTAATATAGCTACGACAAATGATAGAGTCCATAATTGAGATATATATACCTCTATAATCATGTTATCTAGAGTTCTCGCCACGTCAACCGGTATTCGCCACGCCAACTAGTGTGACTGAGATAAACTCTAGGCTCCATAACCAAGGCAGACATTTACCCTTCATACTGTCCTTATTAACTATGCCATCAGAATATATATATTAACTTAGTCCATAAAATTTATCTGATATAAAACCAAAGTCAACAACGAACTCTAAGAACAATATTCAACAACGATCACCAAGAATGAACAAACAAAGAAGAATAGACGGAGACAAGTGGAAACAGAATCCGAGGTACACTTTATAGTGAGATTCTCAGCAGTCCTCCCCAGAATCTTTCAAGGAATCATAATTGTGATTGAGTATCCTCTCATCCTAATATCCTATTTCCTATATCCTATTACAGGCTCATAGTAGTACAACTAAGTCGTTGCACTACCATGACATCATATTAATTATGAAGCCTGACCTGTATGGGCCACCATAAAAATGTGTCATGACCCGTACCCGATGTAAGGGCACAAGAACGAGACAACACAGATCCTATGCCGCAGCATCGACGGTAGAACGTTGTCTAGGTCTACTATGCTAACTAATAATATGTATCATAATATGTCAAGTTATCTCAACTCCAATCGGAGGACAAATAATGATAACATTCATACTCAATCACCATAACTATAAGAAAGATAAATGGCACGATAAAGATAAAAACATGACATAAAATATCGAGGAGAATCGACCATAAACATAATACAGGTCTAAAGAGAGTCTAAGAGTCAACTATCTCCAATATTCTCATTCTACTGGATGCTCTAGAGCTTAGTAAGATGGCGATCGAGCTCAGTAATTGATGCCTCCAAGATTTCAGCCATATGGTCGTAACCCTGGTGAGATCGGATCAAGCCGATTTATGGGATCGCCATTGCCTTGGTTGTCGTGAAGCTCCGGCCCTTCTCTTGCTTTGACGAGAAACTTCACGTACTCATCTACGTCGGCTAATACTTGAGGCGTCATAGGAGGAGCCATTGAAATCCTGATGTGAGTAGAAAGGATAGCATATCTCAGTGATGACGCAACATCTTGGCTCGATGGAGTAGCCGTCACCTCGCTCGTCGAACCCCCGACCACCAAAACTTTACGGGTTTTATCCTTTTGAGGAGACCTTAACCCAGGAGCTACGGAGATTTCAGCATTTGTAAACCCTGTTTGACTGCTAATAGTCTCAGGGTCAAGAACCATGGCAGCCAAACCCTTCAAAGGACCCGTCACCGTCCCCTAAGTGGTTTGGACAGAAGGGGATTCTTCCTTCATAGGACCCTTACCCTTGTCCAGATTTACCCCGTAGGGTCCACCAACATCTAGGCCCACCGTAACAGGATCAAAAATAGCACCTGCTACCGCTACTCCACCTTCTGATGGGGAAGCGGGTGTAGGAATGGAAGGCAGGACGGCTTCCTCCATCTCACTTTCCACCAGGACAAGCGTAGGACTCAGCAAAGGAGTCGGTTCTTCCATCTCCACCTCATCAATAGTATAGGTGTAGGACTTGGCATCGCGGTGGGTTCCTTCCTATGACCAAGAGAGGACTCAGCCGCAATCACGTCTTCAATTACCCTGGTCTGGTTGTCATCACCCGTTGTTAAGCCCCCCTCAACATTCCTAATATTGTCATCTTGGACGTCATGTGAGGAAGACGAGTCCCAATCTACCTCTTCTTTGGGAGTATCCTGCAGCCTCTCTCTCTTGAGAATGGGCAGCGGTCTCTTCACCAGCACCCGCAGCCGCTTTCTATGCTTTCTGCGATGGCCCTGCTTGATGCATACCTGCAAACAAAACATGATCATTACTACTGTTCACGAATATAAGTCATGTATAAATAGAGTTACCTAAAATGCTGGACGAGGGTTTCTCAACGTTCAGTGAATCCAATATATTGCTGAAGTCATCTGTCGCATAATCAAAGACGACGGGGACATCAACCCGCGCAATGTCCTCTCAGTCTTCCTCAACAAGAGATGCCACCATCGAGGGATACGCTCTTCAGGAGAGATAGCAACCTCCTTCTCAATATCGAAGTCTCGCTTCGAAGACTTGGGCTTCCACTTCATCTTTGGCCTTTCGAGAGAAACTGTTCTGGTCTTTCCACAGGAAGAGACATTTTAGCTGCAGACTTGGAGACCAAGACCTTCCTCAGCCTCTTCGGTGCAGAAGTGTAACACCCCAGTCCCAAAATACTTAGGACTAAGTACGTCGACATGCCAGCTGCATACATACGAAGTATCCTCCAATATATAAAACCATCGTATGTGTGCATAAGATGTATAATGCAGTAAACCACGACACTAATCTCATCCACAAATAAATATATATCTTTCATAGAATCAAATAAGAAATTGTCATTGTACATTTGGTTGGGCAGAGACAAATCTACTACCAACTAAAAAGAGAGAATATCGAAACAACAAAAGATTCGAGCGAAGCGAAAAGATGATCCAAGAGCTATCATCGCGAAGGTAGATTATAAACTATGGCCTTGGCTAAAGCACCTGCGAAAATCACAAAACACACCTGGAGAAATCACCAGGTCCTCAGAGGGACGTAACAAGTTACATGAATAACATGCCATAATAAACTGTAATGTAAACACTATATGACTAAAACACAACTGGTTCCCTAACCGTCTAAGTGATATGCACTTTGAGGACAACGTTCTACGCAGGGGCTGTAGGATCAACAGATTAAATAAAGAGTGGCAGTAAGTAGCTCTCATCCGAGTCACTATCGGCCCGGGACAGTAAGTAGCGCTCATCCGAGTCATATCGGCCCATAAATGTGTGTAAAAGTAAATGTAGCCCCTATGCTAGTAGCTGTCTTCTCGCCCAATGATACTATACATGCGTCGTAACCATGACACACCAACACATGTCGCTTCCACAACACTATTTTATACCTAATAACTGTCAAGTCTTCTAACATGCATCTATTGATAGTTATTTCTACGCAAGCGTACGGGTGATCAGCCAACACGTAAGTGACCTCTACATGTTACTCACAAGTCACACACAACTCGTGGTACAATCGTGACATGGTTAATGAAATGTACTAACTTGACGGTAGTCCATTAACTTTAGGTCCATATGCAAGAAAGAAAATAATAAACTGGAAATAGACGTAAAAATATACAATAACTGAATAATAAGATGCAACTAAATGTAAACAGTAAATATGGCAAGGTATCTTGGTTGAGGGTGGTGCGAGATGTAGCAAAATCCAATAGTCGGAATCGTCAGCATGAAAGTCAAAGTTCACGAATAGCTTCGAATGCTAAAACAAACATCACGAATGTGTTTGGTATAAAAGATATGTCTAAGAAACGTCTGTCCAAAAGTCCAATTTTGGACACAGGGGCAAAATTGTAATTTTGGATCAAACGATATCCGCTGTTGGGCCTATTTTGCACCGAAATGCATACCAGTTTCTATGGTCTCTAAAGTCATCAAACTACATGTCTACGGGTCCGTTTTGAGAAGGCAAACCCAACCATATGTCCAAAATTGGATTCCGGTGGGCCGTGTATATATTTGCCCGTTGGATCGGGTCGCAGGCCCACCAAATAGGCGTTCCGGTCGACCTTCGTAGAATCGGACCAAACTTGGCATATAGGACCCGAATTTTGATAAGTTATTGGCGCAAGTTTCGTCTCGGTAAGACGAACGTATACGAAGTTATGGGCAAGTTTGCAAAAGGTCGATATGGGAGTATCTTGACAGATACGCACTGATTTCGTTGCGCACAAGCAACAAAATCGAGTTTCATCAGTTCCCACATATCGACAACATCCATACGCGACTTTCGATGCAAATGGTTTGCGACCACGTCGTCGGGTTTGTCGGGATGCACGCCATATCGGGAAAAGTTATTAAATTTTTATAGTTTTTGAAGCAGATTTTTCCTAAACTTTGAAACTAAATTATTCACAATGTAATTAACGAAAAACAAAATCAAGAGCAGGGTTTCGATCTCCTATATGTTATCTTCAAATTTGTTGAAATAGATTTATGGAATTCGATGTATTGGTTGAAAATCGCCTTCCAAAATGGGGTGTTGTACTGCCTTTATGTTCTATTTTGGGATAGGTTTTCGTCGATCTTCGGATCGATTTAGTGGACAGATGGTAAGACTAACCCAAAACCTAGGTACTGGAATCTGATGGTGGTTATGTTGTCTATCTAACGAATCAGTCGAATCGAAAAATGAAGAAGCGTAGGTGGCGATATCATACCTGAAACATGGGGCTTTGCAGCCTCGCTTCTACCGTCTTTCTGCTGTTGTGGTTGCCCCGCACGGCCGTGCAGTAGTTGTCGACGGCCATGCACGGTGGCGAGCACCTGAGAAGGGTCGCCTGAAGATAGAGGGGGTGCGGCAGCACCTGGTCGGGGTTACGGTTTGAGAGAAGCTAGGGTTTTGCAGAGTTTTTTTCCTCTGTTACATATAACTATATTATATTTATGTGATGGGTTCTGTTGAGTTGGGGCCAAGGTCAGGCTTGGGGTTGATTATCATCTCGCGAGATCTGAGTTTCTCGCAAGATTTTCCTCTTTTTCTTAATATATATATATATATATATATATATATATATATATATATATATATATATATATATATATATATATATATATATTTTATATATATATATATATATATATATATATATATATATATATATATATATATATATATATATATATATATTCCAAATAAATATAATAAAATTTGTAAAATTCATAAAAATGTGTCTAAATATTTTAGTATATATATATATATATATATATATATATATATATATATATATATATATATATATATATATATATATATATATATATATATATACTCACCAAAAATTCCAAATAAATATAATAAAATTTGTAAAATTCATAAAAATGTGTCTAAACATTTTAGTAAATCTTTTGAACTCTTCCACCTACCAACTACCTAATATATATCAATTACCTTCTACTAACAAAATGGCGAATTTATTAGAAATTAAACTTCAAGCATTTTATTAAATAAAATAATAAATTAAAAATGATAAAAATATCCTATCCATTTTAAAAGAATAAAAATAGTTTATTATTTCCTTCTAAAATATTTAGTACATAAATTCGTGCCATTTATCTGTGTTTGTACGAAATGTGGCTTTTAATTGCTATCAAATATTAACAAGAGTATAAAATTAGAAAGTCAAGTAAATTAAAAATACGGAATAATATCTATATATAAATTAAAATAAAATTGGGGGGTTTATATCATACATCTTACCTAAATTATAAAAATTTTGTCCTCAAAATTAGAAATAATCTTACTATATCAACATATACAAATAACTAGTTATAATACAAGGGAGTGCAGGTGCGTCGAATTGTAACTCGGTTTCCGGAAGGGTAGTGGAGGTGGTTATAAAAGGGAATACAACTTGGCATCATATTCTACAATATGGTGTATTATTGGTTCGAGGCCCTATCCAACTTATCGAAGTTGGCTATTCGTAAAAATCGTAGTTACAAGACTCCTGAGTAGGGCAGTTTCTAAGGAGAGGCAGGATATTCTTGGACACCTTTTTTATAGCAGTCATGGATTCTAAGTGAGCCTGGCTGTTGTCATAACGTTCTTGGTCATTAACTTCTATAGGAGGATTATAATAATCTACACCGCCCCTATCGACCATGCTTCAAAAAAATAGGTAGGCATCCCTGTTGGCACATTTAGCCGTAGTTAAACCTATTTTGATAAGTATCTTAAACTTCGATCTCGATATGAAAAGAAATGAGGAATGCATATTGCGTCCGCTCTGAGATTTTATATCTATCTGTATTTTTCTATTTATTGAGTCTAGAATATCTGTGAATCGGAATTACTGGCAATTGGAAGTCTATCCTTGATTCTATCATAAACCAAACCCATCTTGATTTCTATCCTAAACCAAACCAAATCTATTTCTAAACCAATCCCAAAACCAAACCATTTATTAAAACCAAAACTGCCCTGGAACTAGGCTAATCGAATTTTGTCAGAGTTTTGCACCAACTCGGTTAGACCAAATTACTCCTGGTTAGAAGCATTACCAATTCTTGTGGATCTCCAACGTTTAAATTTTTGAACATTAGGGTACCGAGTTCTGCCCGAATCTGTCCTACAAAAAACTATAAATAGAGAAGAAATTTTCATTTCTAAACACACATTCAATCCTCATCTTCTCTATTCATTTTTAAGTTTCCTATTCTATTCCCAAAGCTTTAATCTTCATATCTCCAAGTCAACTCAATTCTTTTAAGTGTCGGTGGTTTCTAAGTAGGAGTTCGAGTTGTACAAGCTTGGCGTATAAAAACTTTCATCAGAAAGGTGTTGAAGTTTGTTTGTGGGCTTCGGATAAAAATACGACGGTAGTGAAGTTGGCGTGTTCTTCGTTGCAAAACACGTGGTGTAATCTCTATTCAAAATAGTGGATTCAAACATCGGGTCGAGACTCGAGACTGGACTAGTCCTCACAGAGGATAACCAGTATAAATCTGCTGTCTCTGCGTATTGCTTCCACGCCATGTTCTTACTGACTTACTTATAATTATTTTATACATATATTGCTTCACCTGCTTAGAGTTAATTTTTTAACTGCTAAATATTCTCCGTTGCACTCTATTCACCCCCATCTCGAGGTGCCATTGTTCCTACAATCCCTTATTCGATTATAACTAAAACAAATCGGTTCAAGGAATTTTTCGCTTCGCCTATCATGGTTAACTGAGGGCGAGGTTTAAGAAAAATTCATAGCCATAAAAGAATAATTTATAAGTAGTGTAGAACCTTGCTATAGTATATGATCAAGTAAGTGTTTGGATTCCTTAAGTTATATTGGCTAATGTGTGCAAATCGGTGTTTAGTGTTGTGTAGGAGGCATGTGCTTGTTTGGGTGGAATAAATATTTCATAGGTGTGATGCATCTTGTATAGATCATTGGTATTCAGTTTAATTTAGGATATGGGTCGATGTTGTATGATAGATTCTAAATTGGAATGAAATGAGCTTCTACGGGTTATTCTAAGGAGAATATGTCATATATGTGGCGTAATTAAAATGGAGCACAAGAAGGTGTATTTGTGTGGAACATGTGCGTCATGTGTGTAGCTTGACTGGTCTAGTTCAGGAATATGAACTTTATTGGAAAAAAAGGCTAGTGTTGTGTTCCAAAAATCAAAGTCACGATAGAGGTCCTCAGATGATACAGATAAGGGTGGACACTACGAACTAATGTTTTATTTGTTCAATTAGAACCAATCTACCAGAATCACTTGCTAATACTTAGAGAGGCAGGCTTACAGATTTCGAGAATTCCGTCCTTAAATATGAAACAAAGGCACGAGTATATGATTGAACAGAATGTGAAGAATCAAGATTGTGATCTTTTACCGCAGTTATCTAAACACATAAGTAAGTGATAAAAATGCAATACGAAGATCGTATCGCAACTTTCAAACAGATGAAAAGAACGATTATGAACATAATCCAGTTAGGCATCCCATCTTAAAGGGTTAAGCTTACTAAGTTCATTGTTCTAACTAAACTGTAGAACTTGGTTAATTATAGGAAGCACAGTAGTAGGGCTTCTAAGATGGTCAAATTTTAAGGAGTTGTACGAAAGTATTTGGCACATTTGATCATAGTTACAAACTCTAAAAAAGCCTATATATTACTTATTTAGCATTTACTCATATATTGACCAAGTTTCCTCAAGGCAATAGGAATGGTCTTGGTCAAGCATAACCGAAAATAAGTTGGTGCAGTGGGATTCCATTCATCAAATTGAATAGGCTATGAGGAGATATGGTGAAGGGATTTATGGAAGGGGGTTTAGTGGGTCATGAAATAGGGCTACATAATAGTTGTAAGGATCCATTTCATCAAATTTGGTTTTTATAATATGGCGATATGCAAGGATGGGTTTAGCTAGGTCTTAATGGATTCCTTAATTGGACATCAATCTTTGATTGAATGAACCTTTGGTCTTATCTATATTAGCTGGACAAGATCCAATAAAAATCAATGTGAACTATTCTTATTAGGTTAGGATAACCTAGAAGAGATTTCAACTTCATTCGTTGGGCTGTTTGCTAGTCGGATTGGTTGACTAGGTCCATAAGCCCAAAATACGTCTTTTGTGACTTTTGTGTTTAAGTAGCACAAGGGGCCTCTATTGAGTGGCACACTAGTGGAATGTGCGTAGAGGGCTTCGAGTAGATCACAACCATATATTTGGCTAAAAGATTTGAGTCAAGGTTGGATCTCTGACTGAAGTCGGAAAAGGCAATGGTATTATGGAAGGAGATATAGCTAGCCATTTTGACTCGAAAGTCGCATCATAAAAATAGAGTACAAGAGAATGTGTTTTAGTGGGACATGATATGGCTATATGAAGGTGGAGTCGTCTACGTCTTGTATGTAAAATTTGTTGGAAGGTAACAACTGGTCTCATGCTCCGAATATTAATGTCACGGTCGGGGACACCAAATGATCTAATTAGAAAGTGGGAGTTCATGGGGGCACTAATTACCATCCTAGTAGAAATCAACTTATCTTGATCAATCGGTAAACAAGTAAATCATAAAATTTTAGAAGGCTTAGAATCTATTTACTACAAAAAAATTCTCTGAATTAAAATGGTTTTTAGGGTTAATGAGGTTAGAGAGTTTCAAAATTGTGATATCGTGCTTGGGTTTGAGTATAATGGAATACTACACAATATGATAGATAACGTGATATGGTATATATGAATCAATTAAGGTGTTCTTCGATTTTGAGTAGATGGAACGATTGTGTAAATAGAGCTTTCATGGCCATAAGTGGTATGGCGAAACAAGGGGGACATTCTAGGTACATCTTCCCTCAAATACGAGCATTTATCTTTCCGATATATGTAAAAACAGAAAACAATAAAGAGTTTAAGGGAATGGAAATCAATTGCAATGAAGGGGTTCCAAGGGCGATTGAATAATTCAGAGAGAGTTATCAAGGCAGTTGCGGATAAGATCCTAGAAACATCTATATCACAATCCACGTGGGATAATCAAATGAAGGGCGAACCAAATGCATTAAGGTTGATCAGACCATAATACACCGATTCTAATTAGACAATATGTTAGTGGGCGTCCCCAATAAAAACCTATCCTGAACAAGCTCGATAAAGAATAAACTTACAAAAACTAGGCTATAATAGCGCGTTAGTCAAGATAGTCAAAAGTATAAATACGCGAGATTTATGATTAAAAGAAACGCAATTAGTTCAAGTTCATCAAACTCTAAGACTCATCCGATGATCGTGTCTTCCACAGTTGTCCTACGGTTTTCTTATCTAAGGCCTTGGTTGAACTAATGAGCACAGTCTAGGTAATCTTCTTAAAATCTTCTTTAATAGGTTGCAAGGATCAATAGAATGATGGTTATGAGGTATACTACCCAACTCATAAAAGTTCAACTAGTAGAGTGATTGAGCATTATACATGTATCCCTAGTATGAGCCATCTTCATAACCTCTCTATCGAGCACGAAAGAAAAGAGAGATAAAATTTACGGTAGAAAAGGAATCAAGCAAGAGACAAATCAAGGCAGTCAAACAAGAGTTCGAAATTGGGATTCAAGGAAGGAGGTCAAGCTTGTGGATGAGATTCCTAGATTCTAATCCTATATGTAGGCTCATATCGGTACAGTAACATAACCGAAGTGATAAACTTGACCTGCATCGGCCACGACAAAAACATATAACGCCCCAGTCCTAAAATACTTAGAACAAAGTACGTCGACATGCCAACTGCATACATACGAAGTATTCTCCAATATATGGAACTATCGTATGTGTACATAAGCTGTAAAATGCAGTTACGATACTAAACTCATCCACAAATAAAGATATCTTTCATAGAATCAAATAAGAAATTGTCATTGTATATTTGGTTGGGCGGAGACAAATCCACTACCAACTAAAAAGAGAGAATATCATAACAACGAAGGAAGAGTCGAGCGAAGCGAAAAGATGATCCAAGAGCTATCATCACGAAGGTAGATTGTAAACTTTGGTCTTGACTAGAGCACCTGAGAAAATCATAAAACACACTTGGAGAAATCACCAGATCCTCAGTGGGACGTAACAAGATACAAGAAGAACATGCCATAATAAACTGTAAATGTAAACACTATATGACTATAACACAACCGGTTCCCTGTAGGTCCTAAAAAATCAAGTTACATCAATTAACAAAGTCAAAAATTCAAGATATTCATCATTTTGATGAGTTGCGCAGACAACAGATTGCGCAGACATCACTTTGCACAGGTTGGTTTGCGCATGTTCCCAACTGCGCAGGCTGACGTGGCAGAAGTCATCATTAACTGAATCAAATCAGATCTTCCTGACAGCTGACAACACGAATAACGAGGAGGCTGTTCGTTTTTGACGCCGCACAGTGCTCGAGGGCGGCTGACAGGTGGCAGCGCAATCTGTAGTTGCGCAAACCATTCATGCGCAATCTGTGGTTGCGCAAACCATTTCTGCGCAGTTCACTTTGCACATTCTATCAACATAACTGACTAATTACATGTGGCATTCATGCCATCAATTGCTCATTACGTGGCAACTGTCTATGCACGATCATGCGCATTTCAATCAAATAATGCCATGTGTCTCAGATAGTTGGCCCACGATCTAATAACTGCCTGCGCAATCCAGTGCTGCGCAAACAAGTTGCTGTGCAAATCAGCTTGTGCAGTCCAAAATAACTGAAAGTTAGTTATTTTCAGAACTCTATAAATAGAGTTTCAAGTCTTCATTTCAAGGGGATCAAGATCAGAGATCAGAAATCAGAGAGTTCAGGAGTTCTTGCCAAAGTGCTGCTGCATTCTTCCGAGACTTTTGTCTTCAACTTCAGAGGCTTTTGCCTTCAATTTCCAGAGTTGTTTTCAACTTCAAAGGCTTCGTCTTCAAAGTTCACATCGTCCAAGGGATAAAGCAATCATCATCAAGATTGGATTCCTATAGTTGTAATTTTCCCAGAATTCTTGTAATCTTTATTACAGTTTGTATCAATAAAGTTTTATACTTTTGTTTTTGCAAACAAAATAAGGGATAAAGCAATCGTCATCAAGATTGGATTCCTATAGTTGTAATTTTCCCAGAATTCTTGTAATCTTTATTACAGTTTGTATCAATAAAGTTTTATACTTTTGTTTTTGCAAACAAAATGGCGACTCTGCTGGGGACAACTTTCTCCTCCGACGAGGAAGTAGCAACTCAATGTGACGTAGCGTCTATCGGGAAGACGCAGAAGACGCTGGTTGTTAAGGTCAACCAGACAGCCTACGAGGCGATGCTCAACTCCAAGACCACTCCCCGTACTGTAGCCACTTCTGCCAAGAGCAAAGTGCGCTCAGTTTGGGTCTCCAAGTCTGCACAATCTGGCATTTTTGCCACCAAGGATGCTGTACCAACTGTTGCGCAATCTGCTAGTCAGACTGCTGCACAAACTGCTGTGCCAACTGTTGCACAGTCTGTCTCAGCAACTGCTGCACAATCTGTTGCAGTCAAGGTTGTGCAATCTGTTGCAACTGTTGCACAGGCTACTTCATATGCTGCCTTGTCAAAACAGAAGACTCCTATGACTTTGGCACAATTGGCAGTGGCTTTTCCTGCGCAAAATAGCACTCCAGTAACTAAAATGCATCCCAAGCACTCTAAGACAAGGACTCCTGATGCACTTCTAACCAAAGCTTCTAATGCACAAATGACTAGTGCACCTTCCACCCATGCGCAAACCAAGTCTGCGCAATCCAAGAAAAACAGCCTTTTGGCTAAATTTCCTTCTTCTCACAATAAAAGAAGAGATTCTACTCCTCTTCCCAAACACCCTATTGCCTCTGCGCAATCCACTGAGGGTAGTCCTTTGACTATTCCTCCTTCTCTTCAAAGCAAAGGAAAAGGCCCATTGGTCTTTTCTCAAACTTCTTTGTCTCATGATTTGGAAGATAACATGGGGAAACGCTCTTTAGCTAACCCTTCATCTCAAAATAAAGGAAAAGGCCCTTTGGTCTTTTCTCAGTCTTCTTCCGTCTTTACTG